>CM031571.1:1350127-1606898 GCA_018467065.1 Ephestia elutella
AGGCATTGTTTGTAATATATTGGGTAAAACTAAACGCAGGCGTTTCCTGTTATCGCCGCCAGGCGTTTTGGGGTTCTCACACTGCTAGCGTGGATGGCGTCGCGGGTGGTGTCCGCCATTGCATTGTCCAGGGCGATATCGGTTTGATTTTAATACGCAGAGCGGTCTCGCGTCTTTTGCTTGTTGTTTAGTTTGAGTGATAATTGTGAATTTCCTGTTTGTTAAATAACTATTGAATTTGTGTTTGTGAAAAACTCTGTTATTGTGACTTTTTCTTGTGAGAGGTGAAACGTGGCTGGCTGTTCACATCTGACTGTTCCCGAGTGAAACTACGGGAAGAAATCTATTTAGTTGTCCTGGGGAATTGAGATCTCAAGGGTTAGGTAGGGTAATTAGGAATTCCCCCTTCCCGAAGACACTCAAGTTTGGATCCGAAGAGAAAGAAGATTTAGTTTGGTAAGTGTTCAATTCTAGTTAATTTATAGGTTAGGTTATCATATAGGGCCCTGTAGCTCCCTTCATAAGCTACGGTGGTAGCAGACTGCGTATAGCTTAAGTTAGATTCTAGTCGGACAAGCGTGGTGTCGCGTGGAGATTTTTTCCCGGTACTTAATTTTACTGGTAGATTTTTTCCCGGTAAAGTTCCGGTACAGAATTCTTCCCGCCGCTTCGTTTGTCCGGATTCGCTCTGCGCACATTTTCTGGCAGCAGAGCGTAGTTGCTCTGCACATTTTCTGGTAGCAGAGCGTAGTTTATCTACCCTCTATTTGTTCGTTTGTAAAAAAAATAATTAATTGTTTGTAAAAATTATTAGATTTTTCTTAGTTTGTTTGTATAAGAATATTTGTAACCTTTTTTGTATTTGTTTGCGGTTTGTACCGTGCGTTCCGGGTTTGGGCCATTCTCATACCTACCGCGGTTCTTCGTGTAGTTGCTTGATTTTGTTGTTTTTTATTTACCTTTTGTTATTTTTTGTTTGTGACTTGACGCGATGGCGAAGGCCTCCAATGCTAGGGCGACACTCGCCAACGAATTGAGATGGTTTGTGACGGCCGGAGGACTCCTGTCCCGGAAGGACAGGGAGGGCGCCATACTGCTAAGAGCGGATCACCTCCACTCACGATTGATTAGCGCGGAAGCGGCCATGGCGGCGCTTACCGAAGCCGATCTTACCCCGGAGGCCTACGCAGGTCACATGGCGGACATGGACCAGATCCTGAGTCTGCACGATGATATCGCGGAGGCGGTGACCGCAATAAGGGCGAGACAGGCTGGCGGACCAGCCCTCGCACACCTGTTAGACAGGAAGGACCAGCGGTTACTGGTCGGCTCCCCACCCTTCAGCTGTCCCACTTTGGGGGTAGGATGGAGGAGTGGGTAGCATATAAAAATATGTTTGAGTCCCTGGTCGTAGCACGACAGGATTTGTCGAAGGCCCAGAAGATGGCCTACCTCCTCTCCACTCTTGAGGATGAAGCGCGGTCGCTCATCCAGCACCTCCGGGTGGAGGACGACCAGTACGATACGGCTTGGGAGTTATTGAACTCCCCGCTACCAAAACTTACGTTTGTTAGCGGATGCGCACGCCGCACAGTTGATGGCCCTGCCCAAGGTGGCCAACAGGGCACAGTTGCGCCTGCAGTTGCTCACGCCCGTTACAGTGGCCTGTAACGCGCTCCGCACACTGGGGCTGCCGGTGGACCAATGGTCCTTTTTGCTGGTGCACATTGTATTGGGCAAATTACCCAATGACATCCGCTCGCGATTTGAGCGCGAGAATGCGGAACGGGATAGCACCACCCTACCAACATTCACTGACTTGGTGAAGTTTTTGGAGTTTGAGGCACGGGCTGCTGAGAATACCATGACGGACTCAGCGCCATCCAGAGCGCCTGAACGTAGGCCCCAACAGGGACGGCAACCGCCACCGCGTGGAGCTGGTGTGCGGGTTGCGCACACGGCAGCAGTCGCGAGGGACGCGGACTGCCTGCAATGTGGCCGGATGGGCCACAGCCTGCTACAATGCAGGGACTGGCAGAGACTGCCAGTACAAGATAGGCGCCGCATGGCAAAGCGGCATGAACTTTGCTTTTATTGTTTGGGCGGTCACTATGCACGTGACTGTCCCAGTGCCATACCATGCAGTGCATGCCGTGGGCGGCACCACGCGATGCTTTGCATGAACCGCAACGGGGATGGCACCCGGATGTTGAGGCAGGGGTCCCCTATGGGCGGGGGCGCTCCTGCGCGAAGCCCTCCACCACCGGACGGAGGACGCGGCTTCGCTCGTCGCACCCCCCTCGGGAGGGGTCGCGTACCTGCGCGGGTCTTGGCGGACCGGGACCACGCGCCCCAAGGTCATGGCCAGTATGTAGCTGGCCAGGCCCCGGATAGGGCCCCCATGGGCGGGGGCCCTAGATCGGACGTGAGAGTGGGGACACCCCCTCCACGCGGGTTACCAATGCCCAACACATGCAGCCGCAGCGGTTTTCTCCGCCGCTGCACGAGTACCCACGGCTGGAGTACCACCCGCCGTACCATATGTATGGCCGGGCCGCGGGTTCTGCCCCCCTCAGATGGGGATGTGCACTCGCCCGCCATATTATCCGGGTCAGTGGCGCGCCCCTGGTTTGGAGAGAGTGGGGAGCCCGTAACTAGCTTGCTCCCTTGCTGGGACAGAGCCGCGGACGGTTCTGCTCCCTACCGCGGTGGTCCGCGTATGGGGTCGTGGGGGGGAAGCCATGAATTTGAGAGCTCTGTTGGACTCAGGGGCTCAAAGCAGTTTGGTTACCACTCGAGTGGCACGCCAGTTAGGTTTAGTCGTGGAAGACTCGCCTGTGCCACTTCTTGGAGTTGGTGGCATACAAGTGAAGTGTCTGACGGGCCAGACACTTGTCACCTTTTCTTCGCTGAAGTCCTCCACAATGAGGATCACGACTTCGGCTATGGTAATGGATACCATTGCGGGTTGGCACCCCTCGACAGACATACCGCCGGGTGTGTTGTCTTTGGTTTCGGGTCTGGATTTGGCCGACCCCTTTGTCTTTCATCCCGGCCCAGTGGACTTGCTCCTGGTCTCGGACGTATTGGGTTGGATTTTGTTGGGTACACAGAAGGCTCTGGGTTCGTCTTCACTGATGGCAGTGTCTACGATTTTTGGTTTTGCCCTGATGGGCCCTGTGTTTGATAATGGCACCGCGGAGGAGCCACCGGTTGTCGCATCTGCGTCCTTGGCCAAGACCATGCAAAGGTTTTGGGAGGTGGAGGAGCCACCTATGAGTTCCAGGGTGGATCCGGAACACGCTGAGTGCGAAGCCCTTTTTCGATCGACCACGGAGAGGTTGCCCTCCGGTCGGTTTGTAACTAGGTTACCCTTTGTTGCCTCTCGTCCTAGCCTAGGGCAAAGTAGGGCGCTTGCGGAGAAACGACTGCTGTCCATGGAGCGACGTATGCAGCGTGACCACGTACTTCGCGATAAATATATTGAATTTATGCGCGAGTACGAGGATTTGGGTCACATGTCTCCGGCTCGAGTTGATTGGAGCTCAACTGAGCATTATTTTTTGCCCCACCACGCGGTGGTGAAGGCCTCAACAGGCAAATTGAGGACCGTCTTCGATGGGTCCGCACCCACCTCGAACGGGGTTTCGTTGAATCTGTGTTTGCATTCGGGTCCCAAATTGCATAGGGACATAATTGACATCATCTTGAACTTTAGAAGACATCAAGTGGTTTTTGGTGCGGACATCCGGATGATGTTCCGCCAGACAGTCATACATCCTGAGGACAGGCGATTCCAGTTGATACTCTGGCGTGAGCGCCCTGAGGATCCTGTGACGGTGTATGAACTCAATACAAACACCTATGGTTTGAAATCTAGTCCCTATATCGCCATCAGATCATTGCTTGAATTGGCAGAGCGGGAACGGATCCGCTTTCCCCGTGGGGCTTCCGTGCTGTCACGTGACTTGTATGTTGATGACGTGTGCACCGGAGCCCAAAGTATTGAGGAGGCCCTCCTACTGCGGGATGAATTGATTGAAATATTGAAGACAGGTGGCTACGAGCTACGTAAGTGGTTGTCTAATGAGCCTAAAGTTCTAGAAGGGATCCCGGAGGATCACCAACAGAACCCTCACCTGTTTGAGGATGTGGATGATCCCAACAGGATAGCGGTGCTGGGCATGCAGTACCAGCCGCTAACCGATATTTTCACATTCCAAGTGGACTTGGAAATACCAAAAGTCTGGACTAAGAGAACGGTGTTGTCCGTAATAGCCCGTATGTTTGATCCAAGCGGTTGGATCAGTCCAGTGATATTCTCTGCAAAGTGTCTTCTTCAGAGACTTTGGACTTTGGGCGTCTCGTGGGACGAGCCGCTGTTTGGCTCTCCATTGGATGATTGGCTCGAGTTGTTTTCATCGATTAAGGAAGTCAATCGGATTGCCTTGCCTCGTCGAATATTGCCCCCGGGAAATATCGAGCCAGCCTGCATGGCTTTTGTGACGCGTCGGAGCGAGGCTACGCCGCGTCAGTCTATATGCGGACAGTTGACGCCGATGGCCGGGTCAATGTCTCGCTTTTGTTAGGGAAGAGCAAGGTCGCCCCCATCAGGACTAGGCTGACTATTCCCAAGCTTGAGTTGAGTGGAGCTCACCTTCTCTCTAAATTGTTGCATCACGTTGCATGTGAGCTGGCGGCCACGGTCGAGATACGGGACATCTTCGCCTGGTCGGATAGCCAGGTCGCGCTTGCATGGTTGCGCGCGGCCCCACATACCTTGGAGGTTTTTGTGGGAAATCGGGTTTCCCAAATCCAGAATATCGGAATTGATATAACATGGAGACATGTGCCGGGAGAGCTTAACCCAGCGGACTGTGCTTCCCGAGGTTGTACGGCACCAGAATTGGTGTCACATCCGCTCTGGTGGGGTCCAGAGTGGCTGATGGGATCAGAAACTTCTTGGCCTGTCTGTCAGACAGATGTTACTTCTTTGAGTTTGACTGGGCTCCGTGTACATGCTGTAGTCGCTGAGACGACGTCGGAGCCGGATTGGCTACTTGCTCGGTATAGCAGCTTGGATAAGCTTCTGGGTGTCACCAGTTGGATTAAGCGTTTCATACATAATTGTAGAAACCCACAGGCAAAGCGGTTGGAGCCGATTGCAGGTGCAGAAGAGCGCCGGAGCGCATTGTTGCATTGGGTCCGTGTCGTGCAGACCGGACGGTTTGAGTCAGAGCTTCAGATTTTGCGCGACGGACGCGCTAAGTTGAAGGGCGCGGTCGCTCGTTTGAACCCGTACATCGACTCGGATGGGCTTCTTCGGGTTGGAGGCAGGCTCCGGAAGGCGGATCTTCCATATGAGACTCGCCATCCTCTGTTGTTGCCCAAGGGCGGACCCTTGGTGCAGCTTTTGGTGTCTGATCGACACATTCGTAACGCCCATGCTGGGTGCAATGCTTTGTTGGCTATTTTGCAACGCGAATTTTGGATATTGTCTGCCCGAAGAGCAATCCGTAGTGTTCTGTTTCGATGTATTGCATGTTATAGGTTGAAGGCATCCACGATGCAACCACAGATGGGTGATTTGCCCGTTGATCGAATTCGACCTTCGAGGCCGTTTGACGGCGTTGGAACCGATTTTGCCGGTCCCTTTTCGATCAAGGCTTCTCCCTTTCGTAATGCCCGTATTGTGAAGGGCTATTTGTGTGTATTTGTTTGTTTGGCCACCAAGGCTGTCCATTTGGAGGTGGTATCGGCTCTGACTACGGAGGCCTTCGTCGCCGCGTTGGATCGCTTTGTTTCGCGTCGAGGTCTACCTTCCCTTATTAGGTCTGACAATGGCACAAACTATAAAGGAACTGTAAATTATCTTAAGGATGTTTCTGTGTTTATTGATAAAAATTGTACTAGTTTAAGTCAAATTGCTGCCCAAAGGGGAATAACCTGGAAGTTTAGTCCCCCAAGTTGCCCCCATTGGGGAGGGATTTTTGAAGCGGCTGTGAAATCCGCAAAGACCCACCTCCGCCGCATTATCGGAGAAACGGCTCTAACTTTTGAAGAGCTGGCCACAGTGTTTTGTAAAGTTGAGGCGGTCCTCAACTCTCGTCCTCTCTGTCCGCTATCTCCAGATCCAAATGACTTGGAAGCTCTCACCCCTGGTCATTTTTTGGTGGGAGGGCCGTTGAATGCCCTGCCCGAATACCCGTGGAAGGATGAACGCGTATATCGGTTGTCGCGTTTTCAAATGTTGCAGCAAATGAGCCAGGACTTGGCGTCGCTGGTCGCTTGAATATTTGCATTTGCTGCAGCAAAGAGTGAAGTGGACAGACAGGACTGAGCCTCCCAGGGAGGGTGATTTAGTATTGTTAAAAGAGGCAAATTTGCCCTCATTGCTTTGGCGACGAGCTCGCATATTACGTTTGATTCTTGGCGGAGATGGCACTCCGCGTGTGGCTGAGGTGTTGGTCGACGGTTCGATTTTAAGGAGAGGTGTGACCTCTCTCGCCCGCCTTCCCGTAGAGTAAGCTAGCGGTCTGCTTCTCAGACCGGGACGGGGGGATGTTTGTAATATATTGGGTAAAACTAAACGCAGGCGTTTCCTGTTATCGCCGCCAGGCGTTTTGGGGTTCTCACACTGCTAGCGTGGATGGCGTCGCGGGTGGTGTCCGCCATTGCATTGTCCAGGGCGATATCGGTTTGATTTTAATACGCAGAGCGGTCTCGCGTCTTTTGCTTGTTGTTTAGTTTGAGTGATAATTGTGAATTTCCTGTTTGTTAAATAACTATTGAATTTGTGTTTGTGAAAAACTCTGTTATTGTGACTTTTTCTTGTGAGAGGTGAAACGTGGCTGGCTGTTCACATCTGACTGTTCCCGAGTGAAACTACGGGAAGAAATCTATTTAGTTGTCCTGGGGAATTGAGATCTCAAGGGTTAGGTAGGGTAATTAGGAATTCCCCCTTCCCGAAGACACTCAAGTTTGGATCCGAAGAGAAAAGAAGATTTAATTTGGTAAGTGTTCAATTGTAGTTAATTTATAGGTTAGGTTATCATATAGGGCCCTGTAGCTCCCTTCATAAGCTACGGTGGTAGCAGACTGCGTATAGCTTAAGTTAGATTCTAGTCGGACAAGCGTGGTGTCGCGTGGAGATTTTTTCCCGGTACTTAATTTTACTGGTAGATTTTTTCCCGGTAAAGTTCCGGTACAGAATTCTTCCCGCCGCTTCGTTTGTCCGGATTCGCTCTGCGCACATTTTCTGGCAGCAGAGCGTAGTTGCTCTGCACAGGCATAAAATGAATACTACTAAAAAAAACACACATGCGAAATAAGATTTTGTTTAATTTTGATTTTAAGTGGTAGCATTTAAATACAGCTTAAAATTATACTTACAAGGTTTTCGTTTACGTATTTTACTTTTACGATAAAGTTCGGTGATTAACAAAATCGTGTGATTTTCATAAAAAAACATTACCACCGCGGAATTTTTACAACTCGGTATTAATTTATATTTGACACTTAATATAAATATCCAAAAAAAATAAATAAACATCGAGTTCATGAATTATGTCCGGGTTAAGCTAATTTGATGCGCCTATAATGTAATGTCTCTCATATGGATACCGTAAACTGCTGCAACTTTGCACGGAATTTGACGTTTTTTGCGATTTTCTCGGAACCTATTCATAATTTTGACTCTCAATTGTTTTTAAATGGAAGACAGACATAAAGGCTTGCTATTCAGACCCCAAATCTTATTCATTTCCACCAATTTTCTGAATTATAAGGGCTCAAAGTCGTAGGCAAAGTTGTATGTAAAAGACACAAGTTTGCCTAGAAGGATAATTCGATACTTATTGTACTTATCGTTTCGGTTAATTTTTTTTCATGTGCATGAGACAACCTGCTTGTCCCTGCCAATTTAATCAGTGCAATATACTGTATCATTTTTTTATTACAGCTACTAGGCCAAGTTGTAGCAGGTTCTACAGACTTTCCATACAAAAATGTCATTGACTATAGGGTTGTCCAAAAGAATACAGATCATTATTAATACTTTTTTATAAAAGAAAAAAAACAGATGGCTTCTTTCGTTAAAAAATCACAATTTTAATGCTTCTTGGTAATAATGTCTCATCATTTTAATCAACAATTATTAATAATCTTAATTTTTGTTTGTAGTATAAAAGAAAAGAAGACAAAGTGTTGAATCTCTTTTACAATTATTTCTACAAAAAATATTTGAATATTGTTTTACAAATTTACAACGAGCACTTCTAATATAACTAGAGGAAACAAATTATAAAATAAATTTGTAAGCATAATGCAAGCGAGATTCACGCGAGTGAAGCTGCGAGTAAAAGCTAGTTAACAAAATTTGATAACCCTAGACCCAGGCATAGTTATGTCACTCAAGTTTTCAAAACACTACACATGATTGCCTTCTAAGTTTTTTTTGATAAAAAACAATCTTTTGCGTAAAAAAGCAAGTTATACTAGAAGAAGACAATATTATCCTACCTTAGGCAGTTAATCCTGTGCGAAAACACAGCTTTTTAATAGTTAAAATTCAAAAGTTTTGGAGCGCAAAAAAAATGCTGCATCACCCACCGATCTTTGTCGCACAACTGACAGAGTATTAATGGAGTTACAATAAAATTATAAAAAATGAAAAATATGTTGCCCAAATAACGAATAGTTACTACAGAATGGTAGAAAACGAGAATAAAGCAAGCGAATGCGATTTAACGTAATTCAAATGAAATAGGCAAATTTGTGTGTAGTTGGATAAGTTGCAGCAGTTTACGGTATCAAAACAAAACGCTGATTGTATTGTAATCGCTATACATCCTAGGCTAAGTTACTTTTCTACTCCTATCGCATTCACTATCTTTGTACATCCTAGACTAAGTTTTTCTTTCGGGAGTCCACACTGTCATTATATACCTACATATTCCTTCTGAGGGGAGGCCTGGTGTGCTGTATGACAGGTTCCTCTGGATACCTAGTTCAGGCACCAGTTCTCCACAGCAGATTAATTTGTAAGTGTGTATGTACACTGTACAAAACTTAATTTTATTTTAGATAAATGTAAATGTTGTGGAGAAAAAAAAAAAAAAAAAAAAAAAAAAAAAAAAAAAAAAAACAAAAAAAAAAAAAAAAAAAATATCGAACAGATCAAAATGGCTAATGAACATTGCGAAGAAATATGCCGTGGGCAATATTGTGCAGCTTGCTCAAGTACAAAATTATCATTTTTTCTTAAAGAAAAATGACTACCTTCATTTATCAAAATTTCCACGATCTTCTTCAAACGGTCTTCAGACGTAGGAGGTCTGTTTGGAGGTCTTGAGTCAAGTTATTACAAAGCCCTGGAGGGCCTTACCACCTCTGGCATCTGCGGCGGTCTGGATGCTGCTCCATTTCATACCGTTCGCGAGGACCTTGATGCTATCGCACCGAATCCTAGCTCCGCAGTCGCTGTCCTTGCAGTGGGCAGTGACGATGGTGACAAAATCTTGGTTTCCATTCTGAAAATAGATCGGTGTTATAATCTGCACAAGATAAATCGAATCCCACTTCTGATGATAGATTAAGTAGACTATAGAAAAATATAATATAAGTATGATTATTTACATATATTTTTAATGTCAGGAATAAATAACTATGATTTTCTGAATATATTTGTACTTTTACTTATTTGTCAAAAATTCATAATGAAGGTAAAGGTAGTTCAAATAAAAGAAACGATAAAATCAGACTCAATTGTTTAATCCATAGAATTGAGCCCCAATTTCTTTAGATTTCTAAGCTACATTCTACTAGGACTTCGGAACGACCACTGCTGAGAAGAAATCCCGAAAGAAACTCATTAAAACAGTATTGGTCCCTAACATGACATGGGCTATATTCTTTACCACAGAAGGGCCACTAGTATTTCACAGAAATCCACACAACATAAAACATGAAATATCATTTAAACACAAAGAAATATTCATATGACAAAGCAACAGTATAACAATAGGTATAAATTTCAATTACATCTAATACTTATCTTTATATCTGAACACCACCAGCTCCGAATTCAAAGTGAACCGGAAAATTAACCGTCATGCGTCAATGCTTTATAAACTGGCTACCGCACCACAAAGTATCGATTTTTCAAAATCGTCAATACAACTACCTACTATTCACATTTAGTCAAACTATTATATTATGCAAAACTTACTAAATTATTACTTTGATATTTACAAATTCAAAGTTGTTATCAGAGCTTTAATTAAATACATTTATCATTTTTCAATTTGAATCAAACAGGAAGTTATAAAATATCACATCTGTGACGCCATGACGCCTTCCGATAATAATAGCAACCAACACTAGTTATAATTAACTAAAATCAAAGTATTTATATTAAAATAAACTAAAAGTTACCAAAAATATTACAGTTAAATTTTAAATATCTAACACGTACATACATAATTGGCTGTCTGCCGAAATTCTTATTGTAGTATTATATTCATTACGTACGTATTACTTTGTGGCTCTCAAGTTTAGAGTAGGTTGCAAACTTAGTAACGAGAGCAATTACAGCATTGAATCGATTCTGAACGTTGTATTGATCGTACACAAGGTTCTTTTTTAAATACTATACACACTGCGCTGCGCAAACATTTTGCAGCTGCACCAGCATCAGTCGTCAATCTGTGGTTTATAATGTTGTTTGAAGAAATTTATGCTGATTTGTCAGGTATATAATAATGTTTTTGTTTCTTTAATTAAAATAAAAAAAATAAGAAAAAGTACTCGATACCCTAAGGTATCGATACTTTTGTTTCGATACTTTTACGAGTACGATACTTTTTTTTCGATACTACTCATGAGTAAAGTATCGATACTTTCTATTCGATATCGTGTCCCTACTACGGCCTACTTACTCCAAAGCGCAAGTAGAGAAGAGGTGGCGCAACAAACTCTACTGCTGCATTTTCCCCAAAGACGTCACTTTACAATATATATGTCTTATTTACCGTACAATACCATAAAATACAATGGGTCATTATAAATAGCTATTTTTAGCTTTATTTTCCGCAGAAAGATAACGTCGCTCAATACTAAAACTAAATCAATTTGCTTGCGCATAATATTATATTACGTAAATGACATAGTTTGTCGTTTCGAGTTATATCTGTCGCCATTTTATATAAACAACATATTCGAGTTATCGCTCGGTAAATAAGAGCCAAGGATTTTAAATATTTGTACAAACTACGAGCAACTTCGGTAAATATTAGACGGTTCAGATTTGACATGACAGACGTGGAATAAGCACATATAATTATGTTAGTCAGTACATAAGTGACGCCTACCTAGGTGCAATATACATAAGTAAACCAAACCAAGAAGGTTACGCGCACTATGGCGCGGCGCGGGAGTCGAATTTTGAATTAAATGCGGATATATGCGCGCCCTTGCATACGATTTTAAATAACCACGTATCTTTAAAATTATTATATCCTATACTTCTGAAAGAACGCCTATTCTGGACCCACAGAAATCTATTTTTTTTTTAATTTACATAGAAGGAGCATTATCACTTGATTCTGGAACCCGAACATTTGTCTTTATGATTTAACCTTCCGAATATCTCTATTATTTAAAATATTACGTAAACACTATAACGTAAAGTTCACTTTTATTTGCCTGAACATGTTAATTTATGTATATAGAGATAGGGATATATATCATCAAAGAGTTATTTATCCTGTTATATTATTTACAGAATGATAAGTTCAGCAAGGACCTTGACCCTGCAGTTTTTTGTCAATTTTGAAAAGTTAATCAGGATTGTGCAGTCTATTTTACTCTGTGCATGCTTTTATAATGAGATTCCATACAATTAGCTAATGAAATGCGAGACACGCATAGCACACGATAAAGTAGCTGCATTGTAATCCAATACTAAGAATAACAGTATAAATAGACACACTGCCATTTCATTCGATAGATATAATTACCTACTGAATAAATAAGACACACAAACAAAAATTCTAAAAAAATATAAATAAAATATCGTTTTAGCTTCTGTTAGCCCTATAAAGAGCCCTCATACTATATTTTCTATGTACGGTACGTACAGACATAGTCTCTCTCAGCCAGAAGACGTCCACTGCTGGACAAAGGCCTCCCCCAAGGATTTCCACGTTGACCGGTCCTGCGCTGCCCGCATCCATGCACAACCCGCGACCTGTCACCAGGTCGTCGGTCCACCGAGTGGGAGGCCTGCCAACACTACGTTTTCCGGTTCGTGGTCGCCACTCGAGAACTTTTCTGCCCCAACGGCTATCTGTTCTACGAGCTATGTGCTAGACATAGACAACATTTTTTTATTATATGTACTACTAGCTGTCGCCCGCGGCTTCGCCCGCGTTAGTTTCGCTTAGATGAAAAGTATTTTTGTGTTCCAAACAGTTTCAGATGTTTCGGATCTTCGATTTTTATACGTCTACAGAAAATGCTCATCAGATTAATCAAGTTTTGCTAAAGCGCCATTTCCATATATGTTATAGTGTAGCTGGTCTCTTGCAGTTCCTCATCAGATGTTCCAGATCTTCAATTTTTATACGTCAGCAGAAAATGCTCATCAGGTTGAACGACTTTTGTTAAGGCACCATTTCCATATTTCTTATGGTTTAGCTGTTCTGTTATGGTTTTTCATCAGGTGTTCCAGTTTTCAAAATGAATTATAGCCTATATGTTGCCCAGGCTTAATAGCTATACAACAAAAAAAGTTTCATTCAAATCCGTCCAGTAGTTTTTGCGTGAAACGCGTACATACATACAGACAGACAGACAGACAGACAGACAGACAAGAAATTCCAAAAAATTTTTTTTGCTTTCTATTGTTCTTTTTAGGTGTCCCTCTATCCATTTTAGTCAAAAATACTAAATGTACAGACAAAATATTTTTACTGTTTTATTATATGTATAGATATAGACCATAGAGCTAGAAAAAAAATGATTTTCTATGTCTATGATATAGACAAAATTAAAAAGACGTTCGAACACCGCTTTCTTTTTTTTTATAGTTTTAATGAACACAACCAAAAGACACCTAAATAATTAGCCAAAACTTATTGGAATTCGATAGATAGTGTAGACGCGGAGGGGAAAAAGATCATGCGATGATTTCCTGGAATGATGACGACGGTTGTGGCGAGTCATCACCATCGACGCAAGACTACACAGGTTATCATTATTTTCCTACCAGGAAAAATACTATGTTAATAAAATAGAATTTATATTTATTGGCATTTAGAGTAAATACATATAATCATGTTTACGAAGTTACTGCCGCATGCATGACACGTGAGCGTACAAATAATGCAATTGATTTAATTAAGTAGGTACCTATACTTACTTATAATATTTTTTTTACAATTATTATTTTTTATATTATCGTCATATAGATCTTGATGTATTAAATGCCCCATGATTTTACAACAATATAAATTAATATAGACTTTTTAGGATATTTTATTTTGTGGTTAATAAATGTTTTACTTTGGAATGTTTAGTTTTGAACTAATATTTGATTTATTTTCAACAAAATTCAACAAAAAGTACTGTGAAGATTGTTTGCATAATAGGACAAGTAAGAAAAAACGGAGTTTATCTAAATATCTACTTAGTTCTCATTAATCCTAATCTTAACTTCCTAACTAATATTATAAATGCGAAAGTGAGTTCATTCTTTGTCTACTGAACCAATCTTTCTGAAATTTGGCATACACATAGTTGGAAGTACGGAAAAGGACATAGGGTACCTTTCATCCCGGGAAAGGCCACGGTTCCCGCGGGAAATTCGCGCGGGCGAAGCCGCGCTGTAGTGTAAAATACTATAGCTGTCATACCTAAAAATATTTTTTCTATATTGAATAATAAGCTGGTGATTGCTATTGTTAACTGTTCAATGACTATAATGTTTTGAAAAAATATGTAAAACTTCTCACCATACAATCTTGAATCGTTAGTTAGCAAACGATAAGTATTTGTACTTAGTTATGTAGTGAAGCAATTGAAAGTAAACAATGCCATAGCATAGTCGTGAGTTCATCACCTCAAAACAATAAAAAATGTCGGTATGTACCTATATGTATAGATCTCGAAAACAGTTCTAATAAATTTCAATGACTTTTAAGGGGATTTTAGTGGTGGAAGTGGCCAAATACTGGTCGAAAAATATCTAATTTTTGCCATTTCGACTCGAAATGATGATCATGATGATAAAGGGGATTTTTAGGCAGTATATGACCATGCTCAACTTGATGAAAACTTATAAAGGTAGTAGTACTAAATTTATTGAAAAACAATTAAAAATTATACAAGAACAGGCAAATATACTTAGTTTTTGTGACTATGGGAGTAAATATTGTATTTTTAAAACTCAGTTATTATTTTATTATTAAGTTACTTTGTTAGATCAAATGAAAAGGCACTTTAAGAAGCCAAGATAATTAGGCACTAGCTAGAGGAAATGGTACAAATAAAAATTAAAGAAATAAAATTGATTCTCTCCCGTTTCGTGATACTAACCTGAGTCAAACAGTTCAATGTACATATTTCAACGACATTCAAACTGTGAAAGTATGCTGAGTTTTTCAGATAAAAAAAGATTTTCTGTCTAAAAATATCAATGTACGATAAATATGTAATAACACATGTTTGTCGACGTTATCTGTTTATCGTCGACATATCGATGGGATCGGCGCGCGATTAGTGTTCAGCCACTTCACTAGTCAAATGAATGAATGATTATGAAAGGTTCATAATCATTCTGTATTCTTTATTGTCTTTACTAGCTTTCGCCCGCGGCTTCGCTCGCGTGAATTTCCCACGGGAACAGTGCTTTTTCCCGGGATGAAAGGTACCCTATGTCCTTCTCCGTACTCCCAGCTATGTGTAAGCGAAATTTCAGGAAGATTGGTTCAGTAGATAAACCGTTAAGAGGTAACAAACAAACAAACAAAAAAACTCACTTCCGCATTTATAATATTAGTTAGGATTCTGGTTCTCTGAGATCACAATTGATTGTTACTTTATTCAGTCTCTAGATGTGAGGACTTGTAAATGACTATCTGTTTTTTAAGTTGTTATCTATAGAGATAAGAAAGTTGTTGGTCTTCCATGTTAATAAAAATATATAAAATAAAACAATACAGAAGAATTTTGAATAATTAGGCAAAGAATCTGGGGGGCGATTCTACTAATTACAAACGTAGATGTCGTGTCTCGATTGTGTCTCAAGAGCCAAAGAAATTGAACTAAAGCGACAAGATCTCTGCTAGATTTCTATGCTTTATTACGATTTATTTGCCTTTTGAGACATAACTAAGGCACGATAAAAAAAAAAAAAAATCTTATATTTTTTTGTTATTTCACGATTTTGGGTGTAGTCACTACGCCCAAAAAAGTAATTTAATAACAAAATCCTAACTAATATTATAAATGCGAAAGTGAGTTTGTTTGTTTATTTGTTTGTTACCTCTTCACGCTTCATCCGCTAAACCAATCTTCCTGAAATTTTGCTTACACATAGAAGTATGGAGAAAGATATAGGGTACCCCGGGAAAAAGTACTGTTCCCGTGGGAAATTCACGCGGACGAAGCCGCGGGCAATAGTTAGTTATCTATAATATTGCACAAACAAAAGCTTGTAGTGTTATCCCCAACTATGAGTTAGGGTTATATGCCTAGTTTTAGTAAGATTTTAGCTCTTCTTCGGAGAATTCGAGACAAGACGGGATCCGGACGTCTCAATTGTTCAATAAGGACTTCCTCTTGGCATGGCCACTAATGGTCAGGTCAGAATTGGCATCAAGGTTCTTAGTATTGCACGATACAGAAATAAAACTAGAAACTCGTTTAACCTTTTTTTTATTTCTGATAGAGCTGAAAAAATTGTACACATTAATAATATGCTGTTAGCCGAAGGTGAAGACATTAAAATTACTAGTTAGTAGTTATTACTAATTATGAATTACTAATAAATTACTTGTAATGTAATTGTAAATGTGTAATTGTAAATATATGTAAATTATGCATGTACGCAAGTATTATGTAAAAAAATATCTATTTTTAGATAGAGAATAGATAAAAATAATACAAAGTTATACAATATAATTTCGGAAATATTGAATCAGAAATTGTATTCACATTGCGCCTACATTAAGGATAATCGACCTTATTCTCAAAAACTGCGCAGGCGATTTTTAGGCTTTTTATCCCAAAATTCCCTTCGCTTGTCAAGGAATTTCTGGTTAGAAAGTTTAATACAAATCCCCTGCTCAAGAGTTTTGTATTAAAACGACGCAATGTACGTTGTAACTGTTAAAAATAATTATTTAATGAATTGGAAATATCGTTTTCCGCAATGATCTAAGCCGCTACAGTCCACCCCGCGACTTGACTGAGTCATCGCGGTGGCATATGGTTCGACTTCGAATGGGAATCTATACGGCGCGTCTATTCCATTTGTCTCTTAAGCTACTGTCCCCATGGACAACCATTGGTACGTTGATGACTGTACCTCATTGAGGACATCGGGAAAAAAATAGCAGCAACTTCACCTATGGGAGTCAACCATAGGAATAGGATTTTTTTCTGGAGACAATGCTACGAGAAAAAGTTTGCTGGGCGGAAATAGACCTCTCCTTTCCATATACCGAATAGTATACATAATCTGTGACCGAGTGGAACTTTTCCCTTTTTCTTGTGTTTTAATTACGAGACTACTAATAATGGTTCGAATAAAATTTAACCTTGCATAATGTACCTGAAATTGTGGGATGTAGAGTAGCCAATGTAGCTTAGGTGCCAGTGCCACATCACATTAGTAGACCGGGCGATAATTCTAGTACCTAGTGGCTTCTTGGTCGATGGAATATCTTAGTAGAGTTGCCTACTGTTGTTACTTGTGGAAATCGCTACGTTTTCCTCCGATTTCCCAGTGGTTTAGACCCAACCATGGGTATAGCGGGAATCAAACATTCTATGTCAATTCGTAAATCATGTACAGATGCGGTTTTACGGCCGCAGACATAAACAGAACGGGCAGAAATGTTTGGTTTGTGTCAATTGATTGACTCGGCATTGCCGTGGGTTTCTGCTTCATTTCTATTTCTTTTTTTCAATAAAAGATGGGTTTGTTCTTGTCCTCAATCTTGCCCGAGGACAGAGATGAGGTCTACGGTGTAGCTATTTGCAGGGTGCTACTTGCGAGCGAAAATATTTTTGTCAAAAATTACAAAAATCTGAGTAAGCAAGCATGGTCAATCATAGTAAACAAAAAATGTAATACAATATTGAAATAAACGACACTTGGGGGCCAATTCCACTTATTACAGACGTAGATATCGAAGCCAAAGAGATTGTAATAAATCGACAAGATCTCTATATGATCTCATGCTTTAGTACAATCTATTTGGCTTTTGAGCCACAACTGAAGTACGATATAGTACATTTGCAATTAGTAGAATCACAGCCCTGCTTATATACTACGCTGCTAACTTTTTTACGAGATGCACGGATAAATCAGCAGGTCAAGTTTCAAAAATCAAAATTGAAGAAGACATTTTGAGTAAATAAAGCCAGTAACGGTATTGAACCGTTATGAGAAGCATCGACGTTCTTATTCTCAATCCGACGTCAAAATACCTCTAGAAACCTTGTTTCTTTATTTACCTTGCCTTTTCACATCCAACATACCTACATGGTAGATGTAGGATTATACATTCGTGTGGTAAGGTACTGAGGCCTTAGCTTATCAACTTAGAACATGCAGTAAGTTAACTCAAAACCCTAAACGGGTCTCGGGGAATTGGGTGAAATGGTCCCAGTATGAGAGGACTGATCACCCGTCTAGTGTTTGCGCTGGCGTGTTGCCAAAAAGTAAATAAAAATAATAAATAAATATAAATAAATAAATATATACGGACAAATCACACCGATTGAGTTAGAGCCCCAAAGTAAGTTCGAGACTTGTGTTATGGGATACTAACTCAACGATACTATATTTTATAACAAATACATATATAGATAAACATCCAAGACCCAGGTCAATCTGAAAAAGATCATTTTCCATCTTGACCCGTCCGGGGATCGAAACCGGGACCTCCGCCGTTGGGCCACGGAGGTCGTCAAATGCGGAATAATAGCACATGCGGAGGTACCTAACGATATTTTGTAAAAACGAAGCAGTAAGTGTGGATTATCTGATGATAAAAATAGCTTTAAAAATACTTTTGGTGACAAATAAAACACAGAAAATTATAATCGTATTATAGGATTTTTTACTTTCTTATCTGAAAACGGCACGAATAGGTACGTCAATTTTGCTTGAACGAATTGGAATTTTACGCTGAAATATTAATCTGGTACTTAACAAACCTTGAGCTAAAAATATGCATTAAATATTATATTTTATGAAATAGTGCCATAAAAATATAATTGTGACATAATGACGTCACAAGGCCTATAAGATCGTCGCCCTCACTTCAGCTGTTCAAGGGCCCTTCTTGTTTGTTGATCGGTTAGTCAATACGCCCCGAACATCTATTCGTTATTTACACAGGACCTATGAGAAGCAGCCATTTTGAATTTAAGATCATTGCTATCGGGTCAAGGGGGAAAATCAAAATTTTCTTGGTACCTACCTATTTTAATGATTGATCTAAATATAAGTACATTACATAATATATAATCAATACTTTATTTAATCTTTGATACAATAAAACTGTTAGTTCTAGGAGATATTTAAGAAAAAATTTACGACGGGTATTTATTTATTTTATTTATTAGGAAAACTAGGACATTTTAAACAAAGTAACAACATTATTAGCAACAGTAAGCCACTTAAAAGTTTTCACAGCTAGAACTATGTATGGTGATGATCCCAAAATATCATTTTTTTTAGAATTTTTGTCTGTTTACGTGAATAATATCAGAACTGGGGCAGCGGTAACTACACAAATATGAGTAATCTAGGTAATATTGTAAGAACTCGTGTTTTAACCCGCGCATGTTGCACATACTTTAGTATAAAATACACTTGCACATAAAGTGACTTCTATTTTTAGTGCTCATTGTATTAACTTTGTACTGCATCTTTGTAAATAACTAAGTATGCATTCTATTTTTATACTTTACGATCTATAAGTCTTTGCACTCGGAGTGAAACTTAACTTAGGTTTTAGTTAAGTACCTACATCCTACTTCATACTAAATTATAAATGCGAAAGTTTGGATGTGAGTTTGTGAAGATGTTTGTTACTCAATCACGCAAAATCTACTGGACGGGTTTCGATGTTTGGTATACGGGTAGAAAAATACCAAAAATAGTATGTGCTATTTCTGAACTTTTTATCCTGAAATTTCCACAGGAGCGAAGGCTCGGGGCGTGGCTAGTTACAATATAAATATTAGACTTGTGTATAGGTACTACCTTAGATAAAGTATAATACTGTGTTATAGTAGATTTATGGGTACTACCACATACAATACTTTACTAGTACTACGTTAAGCTAAGCTTTTAGTAAACAACATGGGTAAACAAGTCAATAATAATAATTTAATGCACTTTGTTAGATAAAACAGATACCTATCAGACGAAAACACATACATCATTGATATGTCTTGTCGTAGAGTAACATACCCTATAAACAGAGCGAGCGCAAAGTACAAACATAAAATAAAAACAATTCAAAAAAAACACAATAAAATAAATGGGTAAGTTACATATTTATGATTGCACTTTGCGCTTTCTCTCTTTTTTTAGTCGTATGTCCTCATGACTGAGGGTTGTGGTCATTATATGGAATGAAACACACACAACGACTCTCTTGGCAATTTTAATGTGGTTTGCCATTGCCTTCTCCATTCACTAGCTGGTAATCATTAACCAGAGTGCAGGTTTCTTCACGATGTTTTCCTTCACCGAAAGTGGTGGTCGATGAAAACTAACATCAGTTAGATTGGTATACAAACTCTGTCTGTACCTGGGATTTTGCATCCACAGGCGGGCGCCCTACCACTCGGCCACGTATTATTTATGTAACCTTTAATTAATGTTTTTAAGTTAAGTAAGAATTTATTTTAATTATATGTACTTTATAGTAAGTACTTTCATTAAATGCTATTTATAGATTATTATCTATTTTTACCTATTGATTTATCTGATCAACTCTTTATTGCCTGATTTACAGAGAAAATATAAAAGTTGTAACAAAGATAAATACAAAGATGAGCGCAAAAGGACTTATCGCAAATGTAATTTCCCTTAGTCAACCTTTTGGTGGAAAGAAAAAGAAATGAATCCAATAAACAGTAGGTAACAGGGAGCAGTAAACATTAATTAAACAGTAAGACTGTTTCATGAGTTTCATTTGGCATTCTCAGCAGTGGTCGTTCCGAAATGCTAGTAGTTTGTAGCTTAATATTGTGATAAATAATTAGTTTTCGACGTGAAAAAGAGCCTTCTTTGAAGGCCAAGTTTCAATAAAAAAATTTGACCACAGGTGTATTATTATAACAAATTACTAAAGTCAAAATAAAATGATATTCTTCAGAACACGTTATTTTCCGTGTCAATGCCAGGTTGCGAGCAAATGGCGCGTAAAAATAAATAGCACTGATAGGAGAAGTCATTTTTAGCCCAACGCAAATACCGATGAGGAAATGTTCTGTTTTGACGGTCCAAAGTATTTTAATCATAGGTACAGTACACGGTACATCAACCAATAGTACTTCTTCTTCTTTAATATTTTCCCTCTCATTTGGGAACGGCACAGTACCTAAGTTAATTCGGGTCTTTGGTTCTTTCACACCACAAGCGATTCGAACCGCAGTGCAAATCTCTTTTGGTGTACGACCAAAGACCCACGGGTTAATTTCTTCCATTTTCTTCTGTCGCTTGCCATTTCACTTGACACTCCCTTACTAATTAATCATGCTGTCTTCGATTCAATCTAAGTATCCATCTCTTCTTTGGTCTTCCCCTATTCCTACTTACCTATATAATTTTTCATCGACCACAACCTACTTCAAGTGAAGGGAAACAAACATACTTGAAATATCACATCCAAACTTTTGCATTTACACAAATCACACTTCATTTCATGCTAATATATAAATATACTAGCTGTCGCCCGCGGCTTCGCCCGCGTGAGTTTCGCTTAGATAAAAAATCTCTCTTGGAGCTTTTCATCAGATGTTCCAGATCTTCAATTTTTATACGTCAGCAGAAAATGCTCATCAGGTTGAACGACTTTTAATAAGGCGCCATTTCCATATATGTTATAGTGTAGCTGGTCTCTTGCAGTTCTTCATCAGATGTTCCAGATCTTCAATTTTTGTACGTCATCAGAAAATGATCATCAGGTTGAACGACTTTTGTTAAGGCACCATTTCCATATTTCTTATAGTTTAGCTGTTCTGTTAAGGTTCTTCATCAGGTGTTCCAGTTTTCAAAATAAATTATATCCTATATGTTGCCCAGGCTTAATAGCTATACAACAAAAAAAGTTTCATTCAAATCCGTCCGGTAGTTTTTGCGTGAAACGCGTACATACATACAGACAGACAGACAGACAGACAGACGGACAGACAGACAGACGGACAAGAAATTCCAAAAAAATATTTTTGCTTTCTATTTTTCTTTTTAGGTGTCCCTCTATCCATTTCAGTCAAAAATATTAAATGTACAGACAAAATATTTTTACTGTTTTATTATATGTATAGAAGATTAGCATGAAGTGTGATTTGGTCGTCCTGACGCTCACTAAAAACAAGTAAAGTATTCCTTCTAAACCCTAAAAAATATAAACATGTATAGGGGAAAACCACCACGACAATTGGATAAAAAAACGTATCTATGTTTAGCAAAGGCTCGAATGTTTTGTTGCAGGTAACAGTGTGGTTGTTCGTGCTCTACCTGACTCTACATTTTCCTGCGATAGAGACGCGGGTCGACGACTTCGAGCAACAGGCGCAAGCTAGAGAGGTACCTACCTACTATTGTTATTTGTTTATTCTCATTTTTAGACGAATCCACGGAAAAATGTACCTTAAGGTTTTGCATTTACGACATTTTGATTAATATAAGCCAAGTAAAGTTGTACTTTCTGTGTTTGTGAATAACTTAAGCGCCACGCCAATGACCATAAGGTACCTTTTCCTGTGGATTGACACAATTTAGTCCGTCCAAGATTCTTCAAAATTCTTTTCAAACAAACACAATATACGCGTTAGTATTCCGTCCGGGCCAGTCGACGGAAAACTCAATAGACAGTGTTGTTAACAATAAAATGCCAACAACTCTGAACGTCATCTGCAGCCCTGCCAAACTGTAATGAGAAAATATTTCAACCATTTCCGAGCGACAGCGTTGTTGCCAAAGCTTTATATACTCTAGATTTATTTGTTTGTTTGCAATAAATAAACTTACAAAGAATTCCACGATGGGTTATAAGATGAGCGAACAAAAATGAATAGTTTTCCAGACGTTTTCTCCTTGTTTATATCTTTTATCGTTGTTTGTATAAAAGTTTATATATTAAATATTTGTATCTTATTAGATACAAATACAAATTCATTTATTTAACTCCACAAGTTAAGTAGTTAGATGTTCTAACTATGCATCATTCGCAACTCCAGACATTTTGTTACTTGTTTATTCCACTTTTATGTTGTCAAGCTGAGTTGACTTTCTGCTGACTACGCGCTGCTTTTATTTCATTTACAAAGACGTATTCAGCTCGCACGACATTTGAAAGATCTCTCGGTGCTTTCACGTCATCCAAATAACTTCACCAACTAAAATTGTCTATCAGCGAAAAGGTGATTCATAGAGACTGAATATAACCATAACGACTATATATGAAATGAAATGTTTGTATCGGACTTGTATGACCACCATTTGTTTTATAACCCGAGGGCATCCAACTTAGACCAGCGTGGCAACACTGGCTTACC
Organism: Ephestia elutella; assembly: GCA_018467065.1. Lineage (NCBI taxonomy): Eukaryota > Metazoa > Arthropoda > Insecta > Lepidoptera > Pyralidae > Ephestia > Ephestia elutella. Next base: position 1,373,156 of record CM031571.1, read on the forward strand.
TTGAAGCAACTGATCCCCTATATTCTAAGATATACTTATAAGTATCCGTTACATCGTTTAATTTCAAAGTCGGAAAATATCAAAGCCGGAGTAGTTTCTTCTCATATTTTGATACCTACTTCGACCCCTCGTGGTCTATTATGTTTCTTATTCTGTACAGCAGCAACCCCCCGCCTCGACCCCCCGGCCGGAGCCGCCGAACCAGTACCTGAACCATGGGAAGTGCTTCCACATGCCGCGGGAGAAGTGTCCGGAGTCCGGCACCTGCGCACGCGTCACCTCCACGTCCGTGTTCTGCTGCGACCTCGACAGCGCCCGGCTGAAGGAAAACCTCATTTCTACCGGTAAATGTTCCTTCTCCCCAGGTTAAAATCTTCAGAACAAAATCAAAATAATAAATTAATCTTTTATTTTCTCTAAATTAGGCTAATTAAATTTATATATATTTGAGTTGTTAGCGAGATACAAGGCAAAGGACCTAAGTTAGAGGAGAGAACTGGTGCCTAAGATAGGTAGGTAAGACCTCCTGTAATACAGGTCACCAGGCTCTCTCCGCCCTTATAATCAAGTTCTTATTGAAACTTGGCCTTCAAAGTAGGCACTTTTTGATGTCGAAAACGAATTAAAGCTACAAACTACTAGCATTTCGGACCGACCACTACTGAGAGGAAATGCCGAAAGAAAATCCTGAAACATTCAAATTATTGAATATTTTTTTTCAGATTTAGCATTCAAAATTAGTTTTTATATATCATTACTATCAGCCATTTTAATGGCCCTTTGGTACACTTGGTGATCTTAGTGTACTTATTACCCTTTATTTTTGAAAGTTAAGTTCAGTTTCTGCTGTACATTTCCTTATGATAACACCAAGAGAGCGAGCTTATTTTAATATCTATGAATATAGCTACAGATACTACGCCTAATAATATAAATTCTTTAAATAATACAGTAAATTGATTCAGTAATTCAAATTCATACTTAAGTTATTATTAAAATATAATAGATTAAATAAAAATAATTAATTTAATTTGATTTCATATTTCTGAGTCAATGAGAAAAACAATTAAAAGGTAGTTAATTTAAAATTCATTTATAAAATTTCTACCATGCCTTATCTGACCTTACTAGCTTTTTCCCTCACCTTTGCCCGCATGAATTTAGTTTCTACCCATTGCACCAACTTAGGGATGCAATATCCAATTTTCTTAGTGCTCACTTACGATAATAAAAAACTTTTCTGCAAAATTTCTAGTTTCTACGTTCGCAGTTTCGTCTCTGCGATGATATATACCAACAGTCAGTCATCGTCCAATTTAATGAAACCAATTTCAAGTACGTTAACCTACAACGTATAGGTATACTTTGTAGTTACGTTGGAGCTGAGTTTGAAACTCAAAATGCAAAACAGGCATTTGACCATTTTATCGATCGACAGACAGGAATTTATCAAATTAAAAAGACTTACAGATATATACGAATTCCGACAGACCCGCCTTCATACTGAGCCTTCACACTATCGTATTTTTTATATTCCAATCTAAGAAGTTTGAGACCAAGACCATAATTATAAATAATAAATAAATAAATATATACGGACAAATCGCATATTGTACTTATACAATATGATTTTAATTCCCATTTAGACATCACTCATCTTTTATTCCCAGTAGTATAGTGCGATGGGTTTGACACCTCACATAATGCATCGCGTCCGTCCATATATATCCAATATCGCTGATTTATATCCTTTAATTGACTATTTGATGAGAAAATGAGCTCTAGTGCCTCCAATTAGTCATTATCTAAGTTGTCATCCTTCTAGACCCTATATATTTTGTGGCTCATGCATAATCACAGTGCATAATGTTGCAATCGCATGCTGCATTCCACAGATAACGCGAGCGAGCCGTGTTGTTCATAAAGTAGACAGGACGGGTTTAACTAATTTACGATCGATGGAAATAAACAGATATAGGTAGGTATTAACATTATAATAAAGATGTTCAAATCCTTTATTTTCCAACGTTTAATGCAAAACATCGTATATTGACGTCAATAATTTACTTATAACTAAGATTACCAACCGTGTAATAAACCACTTCCAAAGTGAAGAGGCCACCGCAGAATATATCTCTAAAGTCGTTAATTATTTTTACAAATGTCTTATACAGTGTAAATAAGTATTTAACTATGTTATGTAATAACTATTAAATGTGTATGTGTAACTATGTATTAAGGCCTATAAACACACCTCGCAATTTGACTAGATAAGGGATGCAAGCAGTGCAAAGCTAACTTATCTCGACGGTTTGTTGCAATGTAGAATCTAAATGACCTAGTTATGATTTTACAGCTCGTAAGTTATATTTATATTATACTCATTAGAATGATGTTTAAATTACGTTAAATAAAGGAGACATTATTATTTACGGGAGTGGAAGCGGTCCCGGGTTCGATCCCCGGTCGGGTCTTTTTCAGATTGTCCTGGGTCTTGCTTGGGTGTTTATCTATGCTTACATAAGTATATGTATTTGTTATAAAATATAGTATCGTTGAGTTAGTTACTAACAAAAGTCTCTAACTTGGGGCTAGCTCAATCTGTGTGATTTTTCCGTATAAAATTATTTATAAAAAAAAATGTGGTTCGATCGTACAAACGAACTAAGCGGAACCCCAGTATTTAAGGGTACGTTCGATTGCTGTATTGAAATCAAATTTAAATTCTAATCCTCTTGACAGTGAACCAGAACACGACGAACCTGCACATCCTGAACGCCACCATCGATGAGCTGGACATCTCCCAGGCGGTGTTCAGGAGGCTCACCTCCATGGCTCTCACCGACGGCAGCATAGGGAAGATTGTCGGTGAGTTTCAAAGGTTAAGCTTTTATACCTCTTATTATTTACTAGCGCCCCGCTCCGGCTTTGCATTGATGGCACATACTTAAATTTTAGCCTATGTCACTCAGGCATAATGTAGCTTTCTATTGGTGAAAGAAATTTTGGAAATCCGTATTAGTTCCGTATTACCCCCTACAAACAAACTCACAAACACTTCCTCTTTATATTAAAATTATTATGTACTAGCTGTCGCCCGCGGCTTCGCCCGCGTGAGTTTCGCTTAGATGAAAAATCTCTCTTGGAGTTTTTCATCACATGTTCCAGATCTTCAATTTTTATACGTCAGCAGAAAATGCTCATCAGGTTGAACGATTTTTGCTAAGGCGCCATTTCCATATATGTTATAGTGTAGTTGGTCTCTTGGAGCTTTTCATCAGATGTTCCAGATCTTCAATTTTTATACGTCGGCAGAAAATGCTCATCAGGTTAAACGATTTTTGTTAAGGCACCATTTCCATATTACTTATAGTTTAGCTGTTCCGTTATGGTTCTTCATCAGGTGTTCCAGTTTTCAAAATAAATTATAGCCTATATGTTGCCCAGGCTTAATAGCTATACAACAAAAAAAGTTTCATTCAAATCCGTCCAGTAGTTTTTGCGTGAAACGCGTACATACATACAGACAGACAGACAGACAGACAGACAGACAGACAGACAGACAGACAGACAAGAAATTCCAAAAAATTTTTTTTGCTTTCTATTGTTCTTTTTAGGTTTCCCTCTATCCATTTCAGTCAAAAATATTAAATGTACAGACAAAATATTTTTACTGTTTTATTATATGTATAGATATAGATAATATGACTAGCTTTAGCCCTCGTGAATATCGATTTTTACCCATTCTACCCCCTTACTTTGCTACTTTTAGGTATTTGAATCCATACTAATATTATAAATGCGAAAGTTTGGATGTGAGTTTGTGAGTTTGTGAGTTTGTGAATTTGTGAGTTTGTGAGTTTGTGAGGATGTTTGTTACTCAATCACGCAAAATCTACTGGACGGATTTCGATGAAATTTGATACAGAGGTAGATAATGACCTGGAATAGCACATAGGCTACTTTTTATCCCGGGAAAAAGCACTGTTCCCGTGGGAAATTCACGCGGGCGAAGCCGCGGGCAAAAGCTAGTATCCTATAAAAAAGCACACTATGTAGTTAAGCGTGGCGTGGCCTTAGAGTGTTACGACTCTTGACTCTGTCTTCCCCGTAAGGGATAAAGACGTAATACCTACTTTATCTGTGAAATTGTTTTTTCCATCGCATCAGTCGAGGAGGAAGAGGTATACCCCTGGCCCTGGACGAATTACGAAAGTGAGTCGATGTTTGATGTCTAGTGTCGTTGAGCAATTGTGACGTCATGTTGATTATGTTATGTTATGTTGGTGTGTTGGTATAGCTTATTTTTTAACGCGGATAGAATATTTCTCCTATATTCCGATCCCTCTTGATTCTGGTTACCGAATGAAGTTTTTTTTATCTGTCAAGCCAAGCATTATTAGATGATATACGAGTAGGTATTGTACAAGCTTTTGTCCTGTTGTCCGTGTTTCAGATAGAGCTATATTTTCCTTTTTTTGAAAATGCAGTATTTTATGAAATAGAGCTGATCCGACGAAGAAGGTAGAGTTTAAAGATTCTGATTCATGAAAAAGACTCTGGCTTGTACTAGACTAGCCGTTCCTCAAAGTATGTCCAAAAAAGAAAATTTTCAAAGCTATGAGAGAAGAGATAGATCTTTAAGGATCGTGGCGTGTGGAAATCCTTATAATCTCTACCCCCACAGGATACAAAGCGTGATAACATGTAGGTATGTACTTCCAGGTCAGTTCCCCAAGTACTCCGCTCTGGCGTGCCTGAACATCTCCAACAACAACCTGACCAGCGCCAAGCTCCCGCAGTCCTCCACCAGCAGCCACCAGCGACCGTTCGCGTACCTCTTCAACCTAACCGTGCTGGACGCGTCAGCCAACAATCTAACCAAGTTTCCTTTGAGTCTGGTGCACAGTAACAAGAAGATTATGCTAGATTTCTCAGGTTTGTTACTGTTTCTCTAATCCTTACTCACTCAGCTGGCTCAGTGACCCCAAAGTGGATCTTGGCCTCCGAAACGAGAGAGCGCCATCTACTTCTATTCTGCGCGGTGGCTCGCCAGTTATCCTAATCCTACTTACTACTTATATTATAAATGCGAAAGTTTGGAAGTGAGTTTGTAAATTCGCGAGGATGTTTGTTACTCTCTCTCTCTCTCTCTCAACCGAAAGACGTCCACTGCTGGACAAAGGCCTCCCCCAAGGATCAATCACGCAAAATTTACTGGACGGATTTCGGTGAAATTTGGTATACGAGTAGACAAATACTGGGAATAGCACATAGGGTACTTTTTTATCCCGATATTCCCACGGGAGCAAAGCCCCGGAAAGAGGCTATTTATCAAAAATTTTTTCGAAAGTCTACGTATTATTGAAAAGCCGGCAATACTCCTGTGATACACCTGGTGTCGCAGTTGTCCATGGGCAGCGGTGATCGCTTACGATCAGGTGACAAAGAGTAGTTCGAAGTGACAAAGCCCTTAAAGAATTCAAGATAATAACGGCCTCAAAACTCCTAAGCCCATGTAGGAAATAGACGGCTTGTCAGGTCAGTGGCATCTGAGATAAGGCTGAAGTCAAGTAGGCTAGCTATTTATGACATATTTGTATTATCTCTTGTTGGTCTTTATCAACAATATAGGATCAGTTGTAGACAGAAGATTAAACAAATGATATATGAGTGTCTAGCACTCACTGGCTGATAAATCGTCTACATATTTATTAGGTTTCCTAAAGATATGTCCCTTGACCGGAAGCAACTATTACTAGTGCTTTTTAGTGTGTTTTTCTTAAGCGTGTTGTTTCTGGTGGGTTAAATCTGTGACGACCAGTCGCCACTGTCAAAGCTTCGTGAGAAGTGCTAATAGTGTCTCATTAGATTGTAGACTTGACTTTTGTCTAATACTGTGATTTTAGTTTTAGATTACCTACTTACCACTATCCACTTCGAAAACTTATACTTACAAGAAAATCTACAGTTGTTTAACATCCATTGCTGCTTCCAGGCAACAGATACCTGCCGTGCAAGGAGTTCCAGAAAGCGATGGAGTCCAGTTCCAACACTTCCGCGCTGGTCACCTTCCTCAACTACAACGACACGTATTGCGCCCTGGACCTGGAGTTCAACTGGTTCAAAGATGTCAAGATTGTGCAGATCGACCACCTCAGGATACAGAAGGAGGTGGGTTCTTCTTGGTTCCGTGTCTCAGAAGAAATCCTTATTGAACAAGCGATGTCTATCCATCTCAGGAATGCTTGATAATCGAAGAAAAAGAAGAAGACACGATACTTGTATCAGAAAGAAGACGAAAATTTCACAACGATAAAATTCATACAGATACAGAATTACGTCTTTATCGCTTACGGGGTAGACAGACTCGACTCTTGAGTCGAGAGACGCGAAGGCCACGCTTAGCTGAATAGTGGGCTTATTGATGGAATGGAAATTCAGGTAGAGTGACAGGTTGCTAGCCTATGGCCTATGAGTGGATGAAAGCCCTTTCCCTCGATTGACTTTTATACTCTGCGCGGGCAGAGAAGCAACTGGCACATTCTATGTTTTAATTTTTTTTTTATTAGCTAATAGGTTCCACTGCTGGGCAAAAGCCTCCCCCATATGACTTAAAAAAAGAAAAAGAAGATAAAAAAAAATTGAAGTTTCCTACATTCTCATTTCCAGCTAAACGTGAGCTGCAGCAAGATAAAGCCGCCGAACATAAACTGCACATGCATCAGGACGCGGCTGGAGCTGATGGGCGATGACGTCACCAACTCGGTGGGGGTCGACTGCTCCCAGCGCCATCTGACGGTGATGCCCACTGGACTGCCGCCGAACACCGTCAAACTTAACGTCTCTTACAATAACGTGAGTATATTGGAGTTATCTTTTCTTTGTAATGTGAAGAATGCAAACATCCTGAACTGTGCCGAGTAAAAGGGGACCGTGAAGTTCCCTTGGGCTGGCTCTCTCGATAATGACACCAGCCCCAGCGACCAGCTTCATATCTTTTCGGATACATACTTAATTGTATGAAAAACGTTGAGAATGGTATCTTGTATCGTCGATATCAGCGCAACGTTGAGGGGCAAGAGCGACGAGTGGGAAGCGGCTTGCGGCGTCTTGGATTTTCAACGTCGTCGCTTTAGGCGCATCCTTGTGAAAAAAGTCGATCTTTAACAGAGGCCGAGTCACACCCGCCTGTGGTCTAATGGTCTAAGGTTCGAATCCTACTTGTGCAAACCTATGTTTCAATCACATAGATTCAAGCTACGGTTTGGCGATAACAACGCCAACGCGACGACGAACGCTCAGCGTTATCGGATATATAATTGTATGAAAAACGTTAATGATCTCTTGTATCGTCGATATCGGGGCAATCGTGGCGAGTGGGGAGCAGCTTTGAGGCAAACCCGTGCGTCTCGAATTCTCAAGGTCGTCACTTAAGAAGGGTTTAGGGTCGACTGGTACCATAAAAGATATTCTCCACGCATTCGTCTGATAATAATTTAAAGGTATTCTTTCCAGATAACCTCTATGCAAGCGGTGGGCGACGACCCGACGTACGAGCATCTGCGGCAGCTGATCGTGGACTACAACGACATAGAGAATATTGTGGAGCTGGAGGGCACCAAGTTTATTGAGAACTTCTTGCTCTTCTCCATCGGGCACAACAAGCTTAAGACTGTGAGTGAAACGAGGGTTATTGTTTTCCCGTTCACTAGTTGGCACTACTGGCACACCCGTGACACTCCCTGTACGTGAGAGTTTGACCATAGAGGAAAAAAGACACTAGGGTTGATGAGTAATAAACAATAGCAAAATTTTTAAACTCTAAACTCTATAGTATTTGACAATAGCGCCCACCGGCCATGACATGATTGACATGAGTGATAGACCGCGTCATTTCTAGCAGCCCTGAGGAAAGACAAGACATAATATAAACATCTGGTGGAGGGTGGTTCTCCGTCCCGCGCGCCTCTCAACGCCCCCGCCATCATCCAGTCACTCACACAAAGCCAAAAGCTATTTTACGGCACGCATGCTTAAGTGTCGCTTCTTTTCGCGTTAGTGTATTTTTTCGCGTTAGTGTATTTTTTCTTTGCTACTAGCGAGTGAGGTCTATTAGATAGATAGATAGATCAACACTTTATTGCACCATTAGATAGTACAATACTGTCATCAGTTGTTGAATTCAAGTATCATCTGACCATAGACTTATTATATTCTGACAGACCTCACTCGACCTTCATTTCAATATTTTGCAAGTGCTGGCGGTCGAGTGGTTAAGACGGCCCGCCTGTGGTCTAATGGTCTAAGGTTCGAATCCTACTCGTGCAACATGAGTTTGGTACCTGACTCACGTATGGTAGTTTTCATGGACCACTTGCTTCAGGTGATGGAAAATATCGTGAGGAAACCTGCTCACTTAGCTGACTTATTAGTGTTTAAGACAACCACCGCTTGATGACGGTCTGTAGATCTAATTTCTGAGATTATTTAAATTTGATGATGATAGCTATCAAGCTTACCTAATTCTTCCATCGAGTCAAACCATTCTTATGTTTCAGATCCACACATACATACTGTCGAACCGGTTCGACAGCAATGTGCAAACGTTCTCCATCGCTGGGAACTACATCCACTGTGACTGCAATACGGAAAAGACACTTAAGGTACAGTGCGAATCTAATAGAATGGCGGGTAGGAACTTAGTCATACATAAGTCGCATCCCAGTAGCAAATTTTTGGCGTCAGCGGGGTGTTACAGCGCGGGGTGGAGTCACACCCCCCGCTCCACTTGCCCCCCGCGGTGGCCCGATCGCGGCTGGGATCTGCACGCAACATAGAGCAACACGGACTCCTTCTTGTTGCTCGAAGGCACGCAATGCTTTGTTTTTTGTTTATAATAGTTACAACTTGAATAAGTTCTAATATCCGCCAGCACTAGAAACGTAGAAAAAGATGTAAATATTGAACCAATTTTATATTTTCATCACAACATTTTGTGTTATTAAAAATGTAAAACGAAAGAAATGGCAAATAGCGGTTATTCTTTTATTGTGTGTGTCTCTTTTAGAAGATCCTTTCTTCCCACTTTAAAATGGCCGAGTTTATAGTAGTATCTTAACTTTGCAGCGGCAGCGGGGTCGCCCGGTCGGTATTCATGGTAGCCGTCAAGTCTTTGACCCTTTTGACTAGTTGTAGCGCTTACTTACTGGCCTGTGGTGTGGCCCTAGAATAGCAGCAACCCATCTCGTCCCGTGGGTGTCGTAAGAGGCGACTAAGGGATTTAAAACACCGGAGGATGGGCAGCAGCATCTTTCCGCGTACTATGACATCACACTGCGATCGCCAACCCGCCTGCCAAGCGTGGCGATTACGGCAAAACCCCCACGGATAAAATCCTTGGGGAGGCCTTTGTCCAGCAGTGGACGTCTTTAGGCTGAGAGAGAGAGAGAGCGCTTACTTGTTTACTTAATATTTTCCTGATATATCCAGCCGTGGCTCCAGGAGAACCTGGAGAACATCCCGGACTACAAGCAGCTGATGTGCACCAACCACATGGGGCCGGTGGTGGACCTGGTGGAGTCCCACGTGTGCCACACCCCGAGGGACTGGACAGACTATATCTACTATATCATAGGTTAGTTTATCTTCTGAATTATTAGGTATTTTTGAATGGTTTATTTTACGAAAGATGGGTTTCCTCTTGACCACAATATTGCCCTAGGACAGAGATGAGGTTTACGGTGAAGCGAGCTTACACAGAAGCAGCCTATTCACTCTGGTTTGTTATGCAACAAAGTCAAAGACAGAAAGGGAGGTTATCGATCAATTTTATAACCTCATGGTCAGCTTTATGCGACTTTTGAATGCCGCCATCTATGGAAAACAGTAGACAGTGGTCAGTGGGGTGCAGCATGCTTTGGATAACCTCGCAGAGATACTGAGGACTGTCCGAAAAGTTCCACCTGCACTGCAACTTCTTCTGAATAAAAATTAATAATTAAAAATAGTTTTTTTCTCTAAAATTGATATTTCCATCAGTTTTGGTGGATAAATAGTATTTTTTTAATCATTTAAAAGAATGCCTGCCGTCACGCCATATTTCTTTTTCAGGATTGGAGGTAATGATCTTGGTTCTACTGATCAGCAAGGTCTCGTACGACTATTGGGTCTTCAAGACGGCAGGCTATTTGCCCTGGCCTGCGAACAAGATGCCCAGGTTGCCCTGTGATTGGCTGTGCGAGTGATGACCTTGAACTATATGACCTTCGGAAGTAGCTATCTAATAAAAAAAGTGATGGTTTTCTAACAGAAAGTTAGGAAGTAGTTGTCAAATGCTACTTTGTGGCTTGTTGTGTAAAGGATGACCTTGGCCCAGTTTAAATAATCACATTATTTCAAAAAATTATGTGATTTAAATAAAACTGGGGAATTACAAATTATAGGCTAGCAGGACTAGTTAAATTTTTGTTGATACAGTGTCGCGATTTGAACAATATCTTACAAAGTGATGTTGGGATGACCTTGAAAATGAATTTCAAATTAAAAACGTGGTTGATTTTAGTAAAAATACAACTATGTACAGTTCATTATGAATTGGTCGATTTCTTAATTGCTGTGTTGTGATAACCTTGATTGAAACATAAAAATACAGGGTGCTGTGTTGAACATGGTAACGATATGGTTATATTTCCTTTTGATCATATTATATGTAAGTGTACATGTGAATATATTGTATGTATAGTGGAATCTGGAGGTATAGGAAAGTCAGGATCACTTATGGTCAATGTCAATCAGGAAAAAAAATGGAAATACGTCCTCCAGGTTCCGAATAATTTATATTTTATAGGAAAATTGTTGAAATAGTAAAAGTTGATTGTAAACTTAAGTATCAATTACATAGACAAAAATGACATTTTTTTTTCTTCTTACTTCTGGTCGTTTCTGGTAAAGACACACTACTACTACAAGAGTCTTGTATCAATCACAAAATCGTTTTTATGCAATTATTGTCACTAAAACTATTATTAAGAAAAAATAACGGCTTAACTGAAGCAGAATCGACCCAATGTTTCTAATTTTTTTTACAATTTTATATCTTCTATATACCAATACGTCTTGTTTTTGTACTTTTAATAAGTAATTGAGGTACCAAATTATTATTTACTATTTAAACCCCCTTATTATAGATAAAAAAAATAACAAACCTATTTTAGTTAAAATATTTTTTATCCTCTTTCTAATAATTGACATTGAAAGAACGGGACAAAACATATTTTACATTAAGTAGGTTATTGGCAGGTAGTAGGCATTTGTTATTTTTTATGAATAAGGGAGGTTACCTACTTATACAGGATTTAAAGGCTGCTTGTTATGTTTATGCGAATCTCCTAAAGTCTCGATTTTCATAAACGAATTATAATAAAAGGATAATTGGTAAGTTTGTACAGTAAAAAGCAGGTAAAACCTTATTTCTTCTTTTAATGTTTGAGGCTAATTAGAAAATAAAAAGTTTACATATTTTTTATTAAAAAAAAATCTTTTGTTACATGAATATTGTTTTAGGGTAAAATTTTGTAAGGCAGAATGTAAGGACCAAATCATGTATGGTCCATTTATTCATAATTGTCCTATTATGTTAACAATCTTCACAGTATTTTTTTTAAATTTTGTTGAAAATAAATCAAATGTTAGTTCAAACATGGTTTAAACCTAAACATTCTAAAGTAAAACATTTATTAACCACGAAAGTAATTTCCTAAAAAGTCTATTTCAATTTATTTTGTTGTAAAATCATAAAAAGACATGGTAAGATTGTTTACATAATAGGACAATTATGAATGAATGGATTTTAGACTAATATAGATCTATTTAAATGTTCTGTACCTTGAAAAATATCAACTTATTGTAATATAGTGTGATGTAAAGAAATCTAAGATTTTTACGACAAACGTAAAATATACCTTTACGAACAATTTAAGTGGGTACGGAACGCTACTATAAGAGGCTTTTAATGGGGTTTGTAGATTTACGATTTGTTTTTTTTTCTGTATTTTTCAGTACAAGCTAATAAAAAAAAATGTTTGTAGTATCTTTATTGTACTAAGGATGTTATTACAAAGCATTCTAGAGCTTTTGTTTACAAGTGTTAACAGGTGTTAAATTTATGATTATTTCGTTCTTAAAAAAGATCACAAAATGAATCTATAAACCCCCTATTTCGGTATTCAAAATAAGTGCCATAAAGAATCGTGTGGCTAAAATATTATTGAGTCTATAAATTACGTAGTTTAAGATTCGTCCAATAACATACTGTTAGAATAAATGGCTATTTTTGTATAGAATTAAATCAAGACTGTATATTTTGTACGAGTTTATTTAGTGTTATTATAAAGACATTTTTTAAACTTTTCGTTTTATTTCGATAAGTGTACTACCATAGACGTATAAAAAAAATTACATTTTTTTTTCTAACTTTATGGGTATATCTCTGGTATTTTAGTAAAAAAGTAAAAAACAACCAATACTTAAGAAATTCTATATTTAAAAAATATAATGTTACAATTTCTTAACCTTTTTACTAACAAATGCTTTCTTCTTTTTCACTTTATCTCGTTTGCCTTTTTTAAAATCACCTTTTTTTACTATTTTTTCTTTCTTATTTTCATTATTTTTCCCTTTTTTGTTATTGGGGTTGAAGCCGCCATTTTGTATTTTTCTCAACTTTCTATGTTTTCCTGTCTTAACAGAGTCTGTGGGTTTCACTGTAGATTCGGCCTCCTTTCCATCTTCTAGTTTTCTCCTGTAAATCAATGAAATCATATAGCATCCGTAAAGTAACAATAGGTTTTCTATCGATTCTAACGCGTTATAAATAAAGTTCACTTTTGTATATGCGAAAGTATATATGTGTGTCATTAAGTCAAGTCTTATTTGCCGAGTGGATTTCGATGAAATTTGGTACATGAGTAAAATACCGTAAAAAGCAGATAGGGTACTTTTGTATCCTGAAATTCCCACGGGACCGAAACCCGAAGGCGCAAAAAGTTTCAAATAAAAAAAAAGCAGCAACTCACTTAACAGGTTTCTCCAGTAGCGTAGATATCTTGTCTCGTCTTGGCGCCTTTTTCGCCAGCCGTTTCCTCTTGTTAGGGTTCTGTTTCAACTGTAGCATGTAGTCTGGGACTTGGCAGCCTGATTGCTTCATCACCGACGCTATGCTAAGAACACATTGTTTACAGGTAGATATTTTGTATATAGCGATTAAGGGCGGATCCAGCCTTCGCGTTAGGGAGGGGTGGGGGGGTGTTACATGGTCGGGTGCCTGGTCAAAATAATCCTGGAAATTTTCTCATTTTGAGTACAGAAAAAAATACATACCAAGAAGGTTTAAAGTAAAATGTAATTGGTACTGTAAAACTTGTAAAACTGTATAACATCTTAAGTCACCTACATTTATGCAAATAAAGTATTTTGAGTTTGAGTTAAGGTCACAGGGGTTCATGACCCACCTTCTCAATCCGCCTTTGATAACGACAAATTGTGACGATGGATCGTCAAATTGTATCTCTAAGTTACAGTCGCCAGTGTTTCGTTTTCAAGCAATTCTCAAATGCCTGGAAGAAATTGTTTACAGCGATAAGGTTTTGTAGTATATTGTACAGTTATTATATGTATAGCTACCTCCTAAGGTTGCCGACGTCATCTTGTGTAAAGAACGTGATGGCGCGGCCGCGATGCCCCGCGCGACCCGCTCGGCCCACTCTGTAATCATAAATAATAAATATTAACAGCTTCGCATGGGAGTCACATACATAAATGTAGCCTATTTCACTCAGGCATAATGTAGCTTTCTATTGGTGAAAGAATTTTTGAAATCGGTTCAGTAGTTCCGGAGATTAACTCCTACAAACAAACACTTCCTCTTTTAATATTAGCGTGATTAACACAGATTGAGTTAGCCCCAAAGTAAGTTCGAGACTTGTGTTATGGGATACTAACTCAACGATACTATATTTAATAACAAATACATATATAGATAAACATCCAAGACCCGGGTCCACAGAGTACATATGAAGAAGAGCTGTTCATAAGCTAGTAGACCTGTCCCCAGTCGACCAACTTGAGGCTTCTAACTATTTGGCACCAGACGTCACTATTGTCGCATTCGCGGAGTTCACTTCACAGTGTCAACACGTGCCGCAGATGTGTTGAAGTTATGCGAAATTTTAGATTGTGCTCATTAACAATGAAGTGCTGTATTGTGGGGTGTAAAAAACCACACAAGGAATCACGCGAGAAAAGTATATATTTTCACTCGTAAGTATTTTTACGTAATTATTCCCACAGCGGTGGATACGCGCCTGTCAGTACAGCCATCTAGTGAGTAATAGCAGAACTCAAGAGAATTAATAAAACAGTTTGCGAAAATAATTCTGCTACTGGCCAATAGGTGGCTATACAGTTTGTAAAATTAGATAAAATAAGTCGTATGTCTATCCAAGAAGATTTCATTTTTTAATTTCTGTCTACGGTAAGTATACGTCCCCCGCTCCCCTCCCAATGTGGACCTGTCTTTCATATGTAAAATGCCTTATGCGCACTGCGCACCTCCTCTCTATACATACTTCGTGCCCGGGTCAAACTGAAAAAGATCATGTTCCATCTTGATCCGACTGGGGATCGTGATGACCGTTGGGGCACGAAATCATACATTTATTTCTTTGATCAACAATACATCTCATTCAATTAAAGGTCTACTTGCATTTCAGAACGACCACTGCCGAGAAGAAATGCCATACCTACACGTTACTGTTTCTATATCATATCACCCAGTTGGTTGACTGGAAGAAAAAGCCCTAGGCTTTAAGGCGAGACCCAAGGCAGTTTTCCGCTAATCAGAGGGGGTGAGGTGCGGAATTTCCATTCGATTTGAAGCAGACTCAATAAGGTTACTTTTCGAATTTTCCATAATTTGTGTTTTTGCTAGCGAGTTTTCGTTAGGCTCTTAGGGTAATTATTTTTAGAGGTTTTCTTTTAATTATGATAAAATACTAAATATATTTAAAAAAATGACCCGGTATCGTTTTAAATAATTGTATTTTTTTTTAATTCTTTAAAAAAATCTACTGTTATCGCTTAAATTACGGTGATTTGCGATGATAAAGAAAAAAAAAACAGGATTTTGTATTATTTTTTTTATCTTGTCTTATTAAATTTATTTGTAATTTGATTTGGTATTAATTGTAGTTTGGCATTTTCTCTTTACGGGATATTTTTACTGCTTCAGCACTTCCAACCCATGGCTCACACTTGACGTTTAAAGACAGTACGATTTCAGAAAATCCTGATTGGGTCTCGCCTTAAGTCCGCTTTATACTTTTTTGGAATAATGAAAGTTAAATAAATACCTGTGTATGTAAGCGATGGCGGAGGGCGGGAAGTCGTAGTTGAGCACTAAGTTGACCCCCCGGAAGTCGACCCCGCGGCCCATCAGCTCCGTACAGATCAACACCCCAATGCGGCCCACGCGGAAGCTGCGTACCACGTTATCTCGCTGGAAGATAGCATAATAACAAACATTTTTTTTTTAAATGAATTTCAGTATTAACCTTTAACTAGTGACGTGATACAAGGGACGTGACGTCTCACGGGCTACTACTTTCAAATTTTAGCTTTTTTATAGACCTTACATAAAACACATGAGAAATCTCTATCAGTAACCTTGGGTTGATGCATATTATATAGTATACTAGCTTTTGCCCGCGGCTTCGCCCGCGTGAATTTCCCACAGGAACAGTGCTTTTTCCCGGGATAAAAAGTAGCCTATGTGCTATTCCAGGTCATTATCTACCTCTGTACCAAATTTCATCGAAATCCGTCCAGTAGATTTTGCGTGATTGAGTAACAAACATCCTCACAAACTCACAAACTCACAAATTCACAAACTCACAAACTCACAAACTCACATCCAAACTTTCGCATTTATAATATTATGTATAGATAAGCGTTCATGCCGCTCAAATCGACAATGCGATAAAACAAAACTATTGGCCCCCTTTTCGTTCGGCGGCTGCTGGAATAATTTGAGCATTTTTTATCATCTCCGTCTAAATAATAATTTCAGGCTTTTAGTAGTGTATTCATCAACCTCGTTGTTGTGATGCATTGAGGACACAAATATCACAGCTCCTATCTGCTTGGATACGTATGAGCAGATAGTTTTTTGATTTGTAAAACCAAACAACGCAGACTGGACTTCTCTATTTTTTGTGGTTGAAATTAGCTAGGTATTTCACGTTTATTTATTTTTTCATAAAACCCACATATCTACATAAGTAAGCTTCCATTTTGCCAACTATTGCAAAAACTATTTGTATGAGAACTAGGGACATGTAGCCTGACAAGCTACGCTCGATTTGTATGGCAACTAGGGACATGTAGCCTGACAGGCTACGCTCGATTTTGTTATTGTTATAAATCACGTGTAATGCAACCGACAACAAGTCCACCTCCTTCCAAGGTCGTTTTAGCACTAAAACAAAAGGTACTAAGAAGCGAGGTCTCGGCAAGCGGGGGAAGTGCCAATTCCGAAATTTGTAAAACACGTGACGCCTGTGAGACTCCACGTCACTAGTTAAAGGTTAAAAAAACTGGCCAAGTGAGAGTTATACTCGAGTGTTCCAAAGTATAGGGAAAAAATAAAAAATGAAATCAGTTAGAGGAGGCCTATACGCAGAGTGGGGTTCCAATAATAGATGAAGTCGTATAAAGTTTGAATTGTTTGTAAGGTTATTGGAAATAAAGGGGCTTATAATAATAAAATAACCGAGGGTTCCATACACATATTTAAAGTTTTTAGATTTACTCCTGTACAAGTACTGTATAACCTTGCTGCTTGCCAAATTTAACGATTCTAGGTCTGTGGGAAGTACGCTATAGGTTTTGATTCCTTTCTAATTATTATTAATTTATTTATAAATACTTCTTGAGTAATGCTATTTATATAATTTTGCGAGATAAAGGACTATGGGCGGAATCGTCCCCACCCACCAACAGAAATGAAACATAGGTCAATCGACATATATTGGCAAGCTGATATTTTTTTACTATGGGGTCGTTGCCCAAATGCATGTTGTTTTCATGCTATCGAACGTTTTACAAATATTTATCCCATACATTTTTTATATGGAGCCCAAATATTTTTACAAAATGTTGTTTTTTTTTATTAACCCCACTGATTTATGAAAGAAATAGGATTTTAATGAAATAGTAGATACTTTAGAAACACTTTGGCATCAGTTTCATTAGTGTTAGTAGATCCCATACATTTTTATATGGAGCCCAATTATTTTTACAAAATGTAATTTTTTTAATTAACCCCACTGATTTATGAAAAAAAAAGTATTTTAATAAAATAATAGACATTTTAGGAACACTTTGGCATCAGTCCCATTTGTGTTGGGGGTGGGGACGGAGCCCATACATTGGTGCCCTATGCCCTTTATTAAATTTAACTAGTTTAACATCTTAACGCTGTGAGAGAGAGAACTTATTTTTTTTAGAAATAATGTTCTTTATTGTGTTTATGTTGGTTTTCTGAGACAATTGAATGTTACTTTATTCCGTTTCTAGACGAGAGGACCTGTAAATGACTATCTGTTTTTTAAGTTGATATCTATAGAATTTATAAGAAAGTTGTTGGTCTTTCTTGTAAATAAAAAATAAAAATAAATAAAAATCACGCAAAATCTACTAGACGGATTTCAATGAAATTTGGTACACGGAATAGTAATAATAATAAGTAGAAAAATACCGGGAATAGCACATAGGGTACTTTCAGTAGCGTACAGTCCGGTGAGACAATGAAGAGGCGCCTCAAAAGGTCGTCATAAAGAGCCGCCGCAGGCGCCTCTTTATTTATTTATTACACGCTTTTTCTCTTCTTAGTACTATGTGTAACTATGTGCGAAAGAAGGAAGATTGGTTCAGTAGATAAAGCGTGAAGAGGTAACAAACAAATAAACAAACCAACAAATTCACTTTTGCATTTATAATATTAGGATTATTTTGAGTTGGCACAAATTGGTCATAAAAGAAATCCAAAGACGCTTACGCACTTTGTGCCAACTCCGCCATTTTCAAAAATTTCCAAACACGGCTCTACTTTATTCTAGATTAACATAGGTACATAAGTATCCTCGACATTGCTCCTGTGAACAAAATGCAAAATTTCCACACGCGTATCGAAGTTCTAACATGGTTAGGCTACAGTGCAAACCTTTAAAAATTTCGAGCGCCAAAATTAAAAAATCGGAAAAAAATGTTTTTTTTACTATTTCGCACTTTTGTCCAGTGCTAAGTAATAAAAACTTGTGTTACAGTGAAAAACTTAAAACTCTCAATCGAAGGTCAATGTAGTCGTCTGAGGCACGCAATCTGTAAATTTTTTTACCTTTGCCTTTTTAATAGTACATTACTGCAGAGGCCGGGAAGGCAGAATTTGCTGGACGAGTAGGTTTCAAGGCCGAGCGCTAGCGAGGCCTTGAATAATTACGAGTCCAGCAAATTCTAGTTCCCGCCGAGGCATGTATAGTGCTTTTCTCAATAAATGTGATGAAATAAAGAAATAAAAAATGGACAAGGCCCGCATTGTGAGGAGATTTCTTTCGATGATCTTTCTTTTCTTTTGATTTGATGGAGAGGATTTTTTGTAATTCTATAAATTTAAAATGTACAAAAAGAGATGCAAATAAATAAATGAATAAAAAAATAATAAATAATGTCGGTAATATTGGTTATAATCGGACATTTTTAAATATTTAATCGTAAATAAGTGACAAGGAAACATAGCCCATACAGCCCAGTCATATTTTACGCAAAAAAATGCAGCATATTTTTTTCTCTTAACGAAAAAGCTTTAATATCACAGACTTAAATACTCTTAATATAAAAAAAAATCTGTGATTAATATGCTCGAAGAATGCATTTTTTTATGACCGTAGCAAAATTGGCTCTATGGCAAGTAAAATAATTAATGTGACTTTGATATATGACAGATGAATTAAAAAGTTAAACAGCGGCCAGGAATGACTTTTCATACAAATTTCCCGGCCTAAGGCCAGGAAGTAATCTATGAGCCAGGAATCACGAACTTCCTGTCAACTTTTTACTACAATAATGTCTACATTTCCGAGCATTTTTGAGAAAATAGTATTTAGGGGCGCCGTAGAAATCTCGCCCAGGGCGCTGGTAGTGCTAAAGCCGGCACTGGGTTCATCCCGAAATTTCCACGGGAGCGAAACCCCGGGGCGCGGTTAGTTTAACATAATTATTGTATTATAAATCTCAAAGCTACAAACTACTGCCAAAAGAATCTCATTAAACAGTCTTGGTCGCCTGACATGCCAGGGGCTTTGTTTGTTTGTTTGTAAACTCTTTATTGCACACACA
The DNA here is from genome assembly GCA_018467065.1 of Ephestia elutella. Classification (NCBI taxonomy): domain Eukaryota; kingdom Metazoa; phylum Arthropoda; class Insecta; order Lepidoptera; family Pyralidae; genus Ephestia; species Ephestia elutella. Next base: position 1,392,608 of record CM031571.1, read on the forward strand.
CACAAGAAAGATAGTGAAACAAAAAGAGAGGCGTACAATGGCGGACTTACCCAAAAAGGGATTTCCTCCAGTCAACCAAGTGTTTGAAAGGAATATTACAAAAAGGATTAGGAATATTATTAGGGGCTTTATACAAATAGTTACCTGTTGTTGCGTGCGGTCGGCGTGTATGACGTCTACATTGATTCCGTCGTATAGAAGCTCTTTGAACAACTGTTTCGCCCGGTCCTTGCTTTGCACGAACACTGCAATACATATATCATTTTACATTTGCAGGTTAAGATATATCCATGAATATTTGAAAATGAACGTGAACAGTAATAAAAAAAACCGGCCAAGTTAGAGTCAAACTCGGGCACTGAGGGTACACGCAAAGCATTTCAAATTATAGCGCTAATTAAAAGACAAACTAGTTTCAAAAACAAACTTTGCAGTTTCTCTAGGATACATACTGCATCGAGCGCAAAAAATAGTTTGTAACACTTTTTTTAAGACTCCCAACAACATATTTACAATTTTCAGATTCATTCCTGTACAAGTACTGATAAACCTTGCATTTTGCAAAATTTCATTACATATTTCATAGGTTAGGAATCAATCCACTCTGAAATCGCAAAATATGCGAAAATTCGCAACATTTACGATATTTAGGAGGCGTAAACCGCCTTTGTTTAGTGCACCTTCCTCGCGTACTAAATGAGCGATTTTTCTGACAGCTAATTAAAAAGAACAAATCAGTGTAAAAAAATCTCAACAAATGGAGCTTTATTGAAAGCCGAGTTGTAATAATGGCTGTACTGGGCTGTACCTATATTGTGCGCTTTTTATTGTCAGCCAGAGGCAGAAAAAAAATCACATAACAGTTTGACAGATGCACAAATCCAATTAAGTTTTTTTTTTTTAAATGCCAATACCGTGCATTTTTGCTTTTTGAATGATCTCGCCTTTTACTAAGCGCCACCTATGAATTAATCTGGAACTATTTTTTTTTTATTTGGGTCTCGGAAAATCCCTCATTGTATCGGTTGTCTCCCGTGGCCAGAGCTCTAAATATGTTGAATTCCGTATGTCAGGAAGGTGATGTAGATTATTCCACTGTTCGTTGGAGAAATTCACAGTCATGGCATTATTATGTGTACCAAATTTATAATTTTTCTTTATGGTTATAGCGATGATGGTGTAGGTTAAGCCTGTAATGACACGCTGTATAAAATGAAATAAATAAATAAAAATAAATATCTCCTAATCATGTTGACGTATAATTTTGACGTCAGCAGACAGACGGACAATAAAGTGATCTTATAAGGGTTCCGTTTTTGCCTTTTAAGGTACGAAACCCTAAAAAGATTTAATAAACGAGACTGTTATGGAAACTAGTTTTTGCCCCCAGGGAAAAATACCCCGAACCTAAAAACATCACACCCCTTTTATGAGCAATTGGTTAAAAAAGCTATTAACAGTCTCTTCTTTTTTACTTTGCAATAAGGAATACAGTTTGACTGACCCAGTACAGGCGGTTTGAGGCCTTTCTGCACGAGCTGTCTGAACGCTAGTAGTTTGCCGCTCTCGTCCCCGCAGAACAGAAGTTCTTGGTCTACGAGATTTGTAGCTGCATTTCTGTAATAAAATGTGCATTTAAATAACTATAAATAGCTGGGACCACTTTAGGTAGGTATAATAGGTAAGTTTCAAACAATTCTAATATGAATTTGCTACTGTTTTTAACGAAGAAAAATTAATTAGATCAGAAATTCAGAAGCACTTGAACTTGGCGATTAAAAAATTATCTAACTTAGATTTCAAAAACCTAAAGTTCTGTTTAGGACATACAACGCAACGCTCGCAAATTTACTACTAGGTTAATGACGTTTGTACACGCGCAAATGTTGCGTGAAATTTTGTAGAGCTGCTTGCGAGTCGTGCGTCGATTACGCGCCAGCCCTCGTTCGAGTGCCAGTGTTGTCTACAACGAAGTGCGGGGTGGGGTGCGGTATTTGAAATGAGTGCGGGGCGGTGAGTGGCCGTTCTGTACGTTAGTACTATTACTTATTCTGTGACAAAGTGTAAAAAGAGACCTGTAAAAAGAGTTACCTTTGTCCAACAGTGACATTGATAAGTCCTCTCAAATTCCGTCTGCACCATTTAGCCACAGCCGGCGTATGCGTTGCGCTATACATGGCGACCCTTCTTTGTTTGTTGCCACACGCGGAGAATATCTGGTCCAGCTGCTGTCTGAAGTCTGAGACCTGGTCGGAGGAGCCTTCGAACATCTTGTCTGCTTCGTCTATGATTAGCCATCGGACTCTGGGGATTAGATACAACATAGTACATCAATACATATAAAATTGTTCAGTTGCTGTTCTGAGTGACTGACAGACAACGCACAGCCAAAACTAATGGGTGTCTGAAACTGAAATTTGGTATGTAAACTCCGTTTTTTCTTATTTGTCCTATTTAGTAAACAATGTTCACAGTACTTTATGTTGAATTTTTTTTTAAATAAATCAAATATTAGTTCAAACATTTATTAACCACAGAAGTAATTTTCTAAAAAGTCTATTTTAATTTATATTGTTGTAAAATCATAAAAAAACATGGTAAGATTTTTTACATAATAGGACAAATCGGAAAAAACGGAGTTTAGGTTCCTTAGGGAGTGTAGGGGAGAGCACCAAGAGAGGATTTCCGGAAATTCTCACGAGTACAATGTCCTTGGGCCTATGTAGTATTAAATAAAGTCGCTACGCTTAGATCTTTACTAGAATATATTATGCAATTTAACTATTGTTTAGATTATTTTTTCTGAATGGTTTACAGGTACATTACATACCAATATGAAGCAGGGTCAAGTGACTAGTGAGCGATTAATTAGAATAGTAATTTGTTTGATAAAATAATCAATATTTTTAAGGCAAACAGGGTAAAAAAACTGTTACTATTTCTTTCAAAATGAGATATAAATGATGATGACTTACTTGTCAAGTGAAATATTAACACCATCTCGGTTTAACAGATAACATAGTCGATTGGGAGTGCTTATTACGATATCTGAAAAAATAAATAAATTACATAAGTGTGGATCAAGAAATTCATTTTGAAAAATATTGGAATTTATTTTCCAGAAGATATTGGGAATTGCATCTATTGTTAAAAAATTGTCATCGAAAACCCCGGTGAGTGAAGTAACTATCTGTTAACTTGCAAAAAGCCCATGTTAAAAAATTAACATGGATGGATACTCACCACTCTTTCTAATAGTAGCTTCTCTCTCCCTTATTTTACTCTCTTTCATGTTCCGTACGACACTACACCTTAACTGGGTAGAAGCGCTCAATCTCAACGCCTCTCTGTATATCTGATGGGCCAGCTCCCTCGTAGGGCAGAGTACGAGGGCGCGGGGCCCGCCTTGAGGGGCCCCGAGACTGTGGAGGATGGGTAGCAAGAATGCAGCGGTTTTACCAGAGCCGGTGGGGGCGCAGGCTAAAATCTGTCTGTCCTAAAGAAATAAAAATATTTTTTTACAAAGCAATAAAGGACAATTTTTAATTCTTTTTTCCTAGCTTGTTGGTGTTGTAGAAAATTTTTGTTCAGATTTAAAATATTTTGTTGCTCTCAGATTTAAATTACTTTATGAAGTCACTAGAAAAATGAGGAAAAGAATTTTTTTAAAACACAACTGCACTTGCTGTTGCTTGCTTGCAACTGTGCTTTACTAGTTCCCTCTATGTTACCCTCTACCACAAGGATAAAATAAGGAAACTAAGAATATCGGACACATGCTATATCTGTTAGGGTATTTAAAAACTGTGGTGGAATAAAGAAACTTTCATACATACGTGAACATGTATTTTCTTGTGTGCAAATAAAGTTGTCTTGTTGTTGTTGAACCCTGAAAACTTTCTTTCCACACATTCTTTGCCACAACTGAGGTGTGAAAGAACACATTAAAAAGGGGGTTTTGGGCAATTTGCACCATGGTTCCAATCGCCTGTGGTGCAAACAACCATAGACTCGAAAACATAATACCTACTCCTTTTTGATCAGACATGTATAAAAAACATAAAAATAAAAAAAACCTCACCTCAAGCATACAAGGCACAGCCTGCCTCTGCACAGGAGTAGGTTCAGAGTACCCACACTGAGTCACAACATCCACCAACGACTGGGGCACATTATACCGGGCCGTCAGATCCGAGAAGTCTTTCAGGGCCGGCGGTACGTGCCTGCCTACTGCTTTGATGCCATGTTCATTTCGGAAGCGGTTTTGCTGTAAAATATTGCCATGTCAATAAAATGATCAAGGAAAGATTAATAAACATATATAAATATCTGTTTTCGCAGATACTGTGTGTAGTTGTGTGTTGCGTGTGCTTGTTTCTGTTCGTGTCTGTAGGCCCCACTATACAAGCTTAGTGTGGGCTGTTGAGTGTCGGCCATTTTTTGATTTAAAATATACCAAGTTTGTATGTCTCTTTAAATAACTATGCTCTAACCTCTGCAAGTTCTAATTTCTTCTGTAAGTCCTCAGTCTTTTCTTTTTTCTTCTTTTGCTTCTTCTTTTCCCCAACAGTAACTCCTTCCACAAGCTGTAGAGCTTCTTCTCTATCATTGTCACTGTTTGCTTCCTCATCAGAAGATTTTAAGCTATCAGAAAGTTTGTTATCATTTTCAACTTCTTCCTCACTTAAGTCCTCCTTTTTAATCTCTATAGGTTCTTCCTTTTTAACTGACTGAAGCTTCACATTCTTCTCCTAAACGAGAAATATGATAAATTAGTTTATAAATCCAAAATTAAATATAACATGATTAAAGGTTATAAAAACACTTACAGTATTTTTGACACCCAACACACGGTGCTTAAAGGTCAAGCCTTTAGTTAATTTCTTAAATATGTCGTATGCATCCATTTTATAAACATTTATTTATGATTTTGATAAAATAAACACATGTGAAAGTCTTTGTCAGCAATGGCAATGGTAGTTTTTTTGTCAATGCCTGTCTGTTCTGTCACTGTCATTTCTCAACCTTCTCGTAAGAAAAAAAATTGCCATATTGTTTTAAAATTTTCCCTACATAGCATTCAATTTTGATCTAAGTAATAATTATTACTTTAAGTATTATTAGGTCTGTACCTAGTCTAAAATGCCTCTGTTATTTTAGTTTAATTGTGTATGGGAAAGGGTACGACATTAAATGCCGCTGGATCCAGTGACTGGATGCGTACCGTTTACAAAGGGGCCGTCCATAAATTACGTCATCGATTTTTTCAGATTTTAGACCCCCCCCCCTATAATCATCCTATCGTCATTTCTTAATGACCCCCCCCCCCTTCTCCCAAAATTGACGTCATTACTAGTTTGACAAAATAAAACATTGCAGATTTGAGAAAAATTGGGTATTATATGATTAAAACACTTGATTATAGAATCACCTTTTATTATTTTTACTTTGGCAATAATCATTGATATAATATAACTACTTATTTTTTACTTTTCTTTGGATAACTCCCACGGAGTTTTCACCCATTCTTTTGAATTTTGGATCACGGGTAATATCTCCGTATCCTCCCGATATTCGTTTTGGCTCGATTCATCCACGTCTCAACCCACTCAACGTCAAGTGCCTGTCCCGTTATGCCGTCATGCAACTGTTGAAGGACTTCTATTCCTCGCCGTCCCAAGATTCGAGCACTACGCCGAGGGGATTGAGGCCTACACTGATTCTTAAAGAAGGTTTATATGTATAATACATGTAAGTACCTCGGGCGAAGCCGGGGCGGGCAGCTAGTATTTTACTAGGTGTGCTGGAAGAAATTTCTTTTTAGAAATAATCTTTTTGTACGTGAAAAATAAACTATAAATAAATAAATAAGAATGACGTCAATTTCGAAACACCCCCCCCTCCATCTATCATTTACCGTCATCCGCTGACCAACCCCCCCCCTAATTTAGAATGAGGTAATATATGGACGGCCCCAAAGATGATCTTCTAGTCACGTTCCAGAGCCACGTCTATTCCATCCAATGCTGGATCGGTCTACTGGATCAATTTAAATCGGCCTTTATACAAGCGTGTTATCTCTCATTTCGCCTCCACAATTTCCGATTCAGATTAGATTGTTTCTATTTATATCATCTAAAAGATTTATTAAAATAAATACGCCATCGTTTTCACGGTATGCCTATATGCCACCGCCCCCGATGACAGTCTACGCGAAGACGCGTGGCGACGAGTCGTCATCGTCATTCTTGTCGCAATCAATAACGTAAAAATAAACTTCTGATTTATTGGGAAACATTTTCAAGTGGTAACATTGAGGACAACTGTCTAATGTCATAAGTAACAGACGTCAAATTTATTTTTTAATTTCAAAGGACGGGACAAGCTGTACGGGATAAATCGCATTAAAAATACCTATCCATGAGAAACTGAGATGAGAAATAATCAAAGCTATCCATCCATATTTAGGCTTTCCGAATGGACCAGACTCTATACCTAATATTATCGGAACTAAGGAACCTTTTCTATTTATTTGTGTGCCGTATTTACTTGTGGAGTAAAATGTGCGTGCGAACTTTTGAGCAACAAGGACTTCCGCGCGAGCCATTTTTTCTTTGGCGCGAGTCCGTTTTGCTCTTTATTGCAAACTGTGCCTGTGAAGGTCTTATTTCTGAAAAAAATATGGGACAGATCATAGAAGTACCTAGAAAAAAAATGAAAATGATTGTTTTTCTCAAAGACTTAAATACTCTTCTGTGATTTGCTCTTGGGCAAGCAATCCGCCATTCCATTGGCTGGCTCGCGCGCGACATTCGTACTTACCTTCATCCTTATTGGGTAGGTAACGTTTCATCTGTCTCGCCTTTCGGCCGTTCATCCCGGTACTCGGTTATTGAGTTGCAGTTTAAAAAAAATTGCTTTCTAGTTTCTTGTGCTTCATTAACTCTTGAAAACTTGTTACGGCACGCCTTAAACAAATTATACTTTCAACCCTGTAAATATCTCGTTGTGACGACCCGGTGGGCGCCCGCGCAGCCCCCGACACGCGTGCAAGGTAGTTAAAGAAGGTGTGCAAGGTAAGCCCTACGGACTTTTTACTTTTATTTTCTCAATTTTTTTACGATTTTGAAGTGCTTATCTACAACTTTTCTCGTTTTTGTAAATTGTATAAATTGTAATAAACTTACTTCTTGAAAAACAATTAGAATATTATAGTTGTTGTCGATTATGATTGAACTTCTCTTGTTGTAGCCATAGTGGTAGCAAAGTTTTCAGGAAAAATCATTATCCTAATCCTTTCCTTACTAATATAATGCGATAGTGAGCTTTACTGTTTATTTATTTGTTTGTTTGTTACCTCTTCACGCTTTATCTACTTTACCAATCTTCCTGATTTCGCACACATTGTAGAAGTACATGGGGTACTTTTCATCCCGGGAAAAAGCACTGTTCCCATAGGAAATTCGAAGGCGAAGCCGCGGACAAAAGCTAGTACGCTATAAGTAAGAAATAAGTTTATTTCGGTATTTCGTCTCGTGAACATGTAATATGGGGCACTGGCCTTTCTTGTGGATGGATAATGAGGATGGGCTGATCTGACCCACCACGTGGGCCCAATGTGTTTCGGCGGGTTTTTAAAATCTTGTAAAATATTAGTCCAAGAACAAGTGTTTGGTTCTCAGAGAAATATTATCTCAAAGGTTCGATTAAAACTTTTACAATAAGTACCTATATTATTTAACTAGACTGCACCCACGAACTTCGTCCGGGTCAAAGCGTCCGGGTTCTATATAAAGATAAAACCTACACCGGATTTTAAGTTAGACCGACCTTCAACTGTGAAATACGAATGTGATAACCACATCTAATTATTTTAGTTAAATTTTTGCGTGATGCGCGTACAATACAAACATGCTGACAGACAGAAATAAAAGTTAAAATAAAAACGTTTTTGATCTCTATTGGACCTATACCTCACATATTTTCTTAAAATATCTCTTATGTGCAGACAGACACAGACCAGTTGCAGTTTTATTATATGTATGTATTGCTGTATAGATTATATAAAAAATATTTGCCTGTGCTGTCGCTGAAAATTTTAAGTTTCAGGAGTTAAAAGTTAAGCTATAAATTTGAGGAGATTTTATGAATTTATTCAATCAAAACAATTTTTTTTACTTTAAAGTTTACGGTTCAAACTTTATCAAAGTTCATGTATCTACGTTTCCTTTATTGCACTTTGTAATTAAACACTAATTAGATACCTAACTAGTTGATGAAAAATTACAAGTTAAGTACCTACATCCTACTAATATTATAAATGCGAAAGTTTGAATGTGAGTTTGTGAGGATGTTTGTTACTCAATCACGCAAATCTACTGGACGGATTTCGATGAAATTTGGTATACGGGTAGAAAAATACCGGAAATAGCACAGGGTACTTTTGTCCCGAAATTCGGAGCGAAGCCCCGGGGCGCAGCTAGTATATATGTGGCGTACTAAAATAGCAATGCGTTGCGATATGGTTGCGATTTGTCGAAGTTTGTGGCGAGCGCTACGAGTCTGCTACAGAGCAGCTACGGCGTAGCAAGTCGACGATGTGCTACAGAATCGTTGTAGCACGTTGATTCGTAGTAGCAACAATGCCAAATGCCGTCTTTGGAGAAAAAGCAGCAGCTCTTCTCCACTTGCGCTTTGGAGGCGGTAGTAAGTAACCTTAGCTTTATGTAATTTTTTGACGTCAACTAAATATATGACGGTTTAATTGCTATTTTTAAGTTAAATAAAACAATTTTCATTTCATTTCAACATTATGCAAAATTTGCGCTACATAGATGGGTAGACATTTTCTTTATGGAGAAAATAGGGAAGTGGTTCAGATTTAACTTGCATTATTTTATAACATACTGACTTGTTCACGGATGTTATCCGTTATCGTTTTATCGTTACAGTTTCATTTGTAGTAGTAGTAGGTATATATATGATGCTCCGTTTTTATGAAGTGCTCTCCCTATGCCGTTGGTAATAGTAACCTTAAGTTACCTTAAGTTGGTTATAGTAAGCTTTAAGTAATTTTCTGACGTCAACTAATCTATTTTATAAGTATATGACAATTTAAAAGTGCTATTTTAAGCCAATAAAAAAAAACAATTGAATTTTATTTTATTTTATTTTATTTTTATTTTATTTTATTTGGAAAACATACAGTCTATATATCTTATTATTAATCTATTTAGATTCTAAGGACCATTTACATGTTTTCGCATAAAGATAGCAAAAAATGCTTGTTTGTTAAGTATCTAGTATAAAAATAAAAAAAAATTGAAAAGTAACAGAAAAATAAAGTTGAAAACTTTATACAAATTAACAACATAAGTAGTTATTTAAAATACTAGAAAAAAAAGTCTAATTATTGACAGAGTGAGAATCATTAAACCACGACCTAGAAATTCTATTCTTGAAACATCCAGGGGTTGAGTTGAACAGGTCTAGTTCAGGGCAAACATTCAATTTATTTAGTTCCTTTGCTGTTCTAATAAAAAACGAATTTTGCCTATACTTAGTCAGGCTCTGCGGGATAGCAAGGACGGAGGGGATCCGTACAGATCGATTTGGTACCTTAAGTTGTATTTTCGTCAGTAAAACAGGGGTATCCAATGAGCTTTGTGCAATTTTAACCAATACAGATACATCAGCAATTTGTCGTCTAACTTCAAGAGGAAGAATGTGGTGTCTTTTACACATTGCTTCATAATTTGAATCATAGCATTTTGTTTTAAACTGTATATACTTTAAGAATTTTTTCTGAATTGCTTCAAGCCTATCAATGTAAATGTTATATCCTGGATTCCAAATCTGGGCACAATACTCAAGAGAGCTACGTACTAAAGCACAAAATAGAATTTTGAAAACTTTAATATTCCTGAATTGCGAACAAGTTCTTTTCAAAAATCCCAAGGCTTTATAAGATTTTTTAACAATATGATTAATATGATCTTCATATATCATTTTTGAATCGTGGATAATTCCTAAATCCCGAATTTTATCCACTTTTTTTATTTCCTGACCTTTTAAAACATATTTGTAGTCTATTGGTTTAGTTTTCCGTGTAAAGGATATACAGAAACATTTACTTACATTTAAATCCAATTTATTATTTAAACAATATTCGTCAAATCTATTCAAATCTTCTTGAAGGTGCTGACAATCAACTTGACTATCTACTTTTTTATATATTTTCATGTCGTCAGCGTATAGTAGTATATAAGAATATTTAAAACAATTTTTGACATCGTTAATAAAAATATTAAAAAGAAGTGGCCCAAGCAATGAGCCCTGAGGGACTCCAGATGGTACACTTCTCCACGTAGACACGAAACCATTTACAGTTACTGCCTGAGACCTATTTTCAATGTACGAAGTAAACCATCTGAATAGGTTACCATGTATACCCGCAAAGAGGAGTTTTTGAAGTAGTAATTTATGGTCAATGCGATCGAAAGCCTTGCTATAGTCCGTAAATATGGCATCAGCTTGCCCTCCACCATCCATACTATGTGAAATAAAATCAGTGAAAGTCAAAAGATTAGATGTGGTGGAGCGTTGTTTTAAAAATCCATGTTGCTCTTCAATAAATGAAGACGATAATGTATTATAGACTTGAGTATGAACCAGTTTTTCAAAAATTTTCATAAATATACATAATTTTGATATCGGCCTGTAGTTTTTGACATCATTTTTACTAGCATCTTTATGTATAGGCGTGATGAATGCACATTTCCATATTTTAGGCACGATACCTTCTTTGACTGATCTAGTAAAAAGAATTGCAAGTGGTCGAATAAGAGCGCTCGCACAACCGACAATAAATTTGGCGTCTATGTGATCTGGCCCTGCCCCTTTGGATACATCTAAGGATGTCAATAATTTATAAAGTGTATCAGGATTGATTTCAATATTCGCAATAGAATTTCCATTTGACGCAAGATCGTCTGTGCTAGGCGCGACAGGATTAGAATTACTAGTATTCGATGAATTAGTGAGAAAGGTAGATTGGAAGTAGTCAGCAAATAGGTTACAGATATCCTCACCAGTATGGGCAGAATAATTTTCATAATTTAAAGTTGAAGGTACTGAATTACTGCCATTCTTACTTGATTTTATAAACGACCAAAATAATTTTGGTTGGTTTATTATAGCCTCCTCTGTCTGTTTTATATAATTATTATAACATTCAAGCTCTAACCTCTTAGCTCTTTCTCTTAATAAATGGTATGTATCACGATCCTCTGTATTTCTATATGTTTTATATTTTTTATAGTATTTAAACTTTTCTTTTAATAACTTTTTTAGGGGCGAAGTGTACCAAGAAGGAAATTGACCAGTGGTTATAATTTTACGAGGAACATACTTATCTCTTAAGCTATATAAATGATTATAGAATACATCTACTGCCTCATCAAGGGTATTATTGTACAGACATGCATCCCAGTCAATTTCATTTAACGATGAAATGATAGCCCCAAAATTTGCTTTGTCATAGGAATATTTATACCTAGGTTTACTGTTAAGCGTATCTACACATACATAATCCAAGTTTATATCAAAAGATTTGTGGTGGGGATCTTCGGGCACTAAGGGATCGCTGCAGGGAGTTAGACTTATCTTTTCATTAGAATTGACTATGGTTTTTTTTAAATCTATGTTTTTAAGGCATTTGTTTTTATAAACATGTCAGCCTTATCGTATCCTAACCTATATTAGCACCCGGAGACAGTTACTGTTGCGCAGTCGCTGCCAGATGATATATTTTAAACGCTGCCACACGCTGCGTTCGAAAATGGATGCGCCGGCAAATATTGTCTACCGCCTACATCCCACTTATTCACATTTAAGTTGTTCATCAGTAACGTCTCTCGTGTTGATTGCGTTCACACTCCACCAGCAAATGGTGCACATCCTCTACTGGCTTTGGTTCTTGATGTTCCTGTAAAAGGTTCAAATGGGCAAATAAAAGAACTCAGCGTCAATGGAATCACTGCGAGTTTATTTTATACTTTTATTACATCCAACTGTTATACTTCGCATGAGAAATTCAGAATGCAGACTTCCGAACCAGAAACCCAAACGGCTCGTTCCTTCTTCATAGAAGTTCCAAAAAATAATAGCGAAAAGATCCTCCTCAAAAGCACAGTTATGAAGACTGTTAATTCAAAATGCCGTATGTGTAAAAGATAGAAGTTTACATACGGCTTTTTGACTTTTTTTCGTTCTAGTGATAGGTCGAGATAATTTGGAAATACCAAAATATTCCCGATATAATGAAGGTTTTCAAAATTGAGAGACATGAAGGTGCAATGCTTGTTCTGTCATGTTTGACAGTCATATTATATATCTGTCCTGTTGTCGTTTCAAATGTCAGTGTTGTACTATCTCACAGTTATCCAGACCTCACGTCCCACTAGCGCAATCTGGTGACTAAAAAATCCTAAAAACCCTCAATAAACAAAAATACAATTTTTTTGTATTATATCGACTTATCACTAATTCGTGTGTCTTTGAAGAATCAAGTCAGATAACAAGATACTTATAGTACTAAGTTTCCGACCACTGATATGTACCGACTTACCGACCCGAGTTGATTCCTTATCCACATATATCAACAACATCAAAACAAGTAAAGTAAGTTTTTACGATCACTGAAATTCAGAGGCAGCGGGTTGGAGGTCCATACATACGCGTTTTCTTACTTTTTCTCTAAACTATTTCGCTTGAAATATAATTATTTACAATATCAGGCGTAACCACGAACAACAATAAATAAGTTCGTGCGGTCCCGTTATTACATCTAATTATGTTTCTACGCGTGTTTTTTGTACTAACGCATAGTTTGTAAGTACATTTGTATCATAAAGTGCGTAAACCTCATTTTTATTTCTAAACTATCAAATTAGCCACAATCTCAACTAAATTTGAGCTAATTTTATTATATTTACAAAAACTTATTTTATATAAGATAAATTTTATTTTTCGTCAACGGAGTCTTCGAGTCGAAAGAATAGAAAACCGTAGCAATTATGTAAATACACTATATTTTTTTATTCTTTTAACTAGTACGGTTACGTTGACCAAAAACAATAGTTACCATAATTTAGCTAAACGGCTGTCTCGGAATTTCAGTGACCATCAAAACTTTCCGATTTTTTCGCCATAATTCGAAACCATTAACCCTACAACAATAGTACTTTAAGTTTCTCCTCCGACTTCAAGTTGTTACAACTTACAACAATTTTAAGAGAAGCCCTAAGTCCCTATGGCTCGCTTATACGGCCCTGACACACCTAATAACCTTATTCGATCGATACACAATACTATGAAACATTTTTGTACATCATCCCCTTCGGACCCAAACGTTAAAAGTATAACAAAACTCATTAACTAAAGGTATATAACACATATTTTATCTTTGTTCAACGATGGATGGCAAACCATAACTTTTACATAATAACACAATATTAGTTAAGGCTAAAATGCCTTAAGTGACACTTACGCTCTTGCCTTAAGACAAATTATGAGATGACTGTTCATAGAGCGACAGTATGTATCACTTAGACATAGGCTTAGAAAAGAAAAGGATGCTAATAAAAACGCAGATCGTGCATACATTAAATTACAAAAAAAGAGAGAAAATCTAATCCTAAGTGTCAGCAAAAATATAGTGCAGTGTAAACAGAATTGCCACTTAATTAACTTTCACATATAAATTGTTTTTCTCATAAAAAAATATTTCTGTTTATAAAATGTGTCACCCAAGCATAACAGTAAAATGGCGCAATTCTGTCGAAATACGCGATTCCCAATGATTCTCGGACAAACTTTAACAGAAGTTTTTTACTTTTTCTGATGGATTTCAACAGAATTGCCCCACGACTTAATCTGTAGATAAAAAGTTAATTCTACTTCATATAACTGTCAGTATATTGTTTGTCATAAGCGTGTACATATATTGTAAATATTTTTATTATAGGTATGAGACTGGGTCAACGGTTGCTCGACCAGGGACGACGTCACTTATTAATACTTTCTTTTATTATAAAATGTAAGTGCACTTTCGAGTTACGGAACTATTTTTATCATGTAACTATATCTCAGATGGCTCAACAGATTTTTCGTAAATTTTGAAATTATAATTTTGTTCAAAACGCAGCTTATTTATTAAATACGTATATACATATAAGAAGGCGGATGTAGAATAAAATTACAAAAGATTATAAATTAACCATTATAATGTTTAATTCAATGTAAATAATACACAACCTAAACTAAATGAAAAATAAATAAGGACCTAAACTTAAAATATATCACATTTATTATTGATTTAAAAACAAATAAACTGTATAACCGCTACATTACATGAATCAAACGAAATAATAAAATGTTTTTCTTTTCTTTTTAAAGTATGGAAAAATCTGCCGAGTTTTTTTTGCTTATTGATAAATGTAATACATATACGTCACTATTGTATGAGGTATTGCGGGCCACAGAATCTATGGCTAAAATGTATTATTACGATTATATTACTATATATTATATATCAGCGAGGAAGATACTGATATAGTATATATTAAAGCTATTCACTTAAGACCAAATCGACTCACTTATTAACTGTATAAAAAGGAACATCAATATTGTTCTATTTTTTTCCAAATACAATTCGGAAACTATTGTATATTATAAAATTATATATTAGCGATGATAAAATTGATAACATAACTAACATCACATGGGGTAATTAAAGATTTCCCCTTTTGTAAAAAAAAATAACCGAAGTTTAAGCTTATATTAGTTAAAATATGTTTTGGCTCGTTTTTTAATGTCAAATATGAAAGAGAGCGAAAGGGATATAAAACATATGTTAACTAAAATAGGCTTCACTTAAGGTAATTTTTTTTACAAGAATAAGGTGGTAAAAGCTGTAATGATTATTAATTAAATATTTAAGTAATGATGTCGATTTAATCTTAAAAGATTGTCGGTTCCCTTGTCGAGCAAATAATTATTTTAAAAATTAACTATTGTAGGTACTGGTACATTACAGTTTTTATTTAAAGATTATGTATAACCAACATCAAAACTTTATATCACTAACTTTATTTTTTGGCTATTATAAATGCATTATTAATAAATTTTTGAAGTCGGTTAGTATGTTCTTTAAATAAAAACGGTAATGAAAAACTATTGCATTTTAAATATGGCAATGGATCAACAAAAATAATGTATGTATGTATGGGAAGAACTATGTAACAAGTGCTATATAAATTGATATTTACAATATAAATGTTTCAATGGTAAATATGCTTAGATGTTAGTGCAATCTTGCTGTTATCATATATTAACATTTCGTCTGGCTCCTCACAGGTGGCAGACTAAACACATTAAAAATAAACGATTGGAGGTATGTAATACTTATTCATATTGGAGGTAATACTTACATCTTAAAAGCAGTTTAAAAACAAATCATTTTGTGAATATTTTGTGAATTATTTTAGTACCCGTTAAGATAAATTATTATTATTATAACCGGTTTATTTTTTAAATTTATTTTAAAAAATCGAGGACTTTTTGGCTAAGTCCTGAAAGTCTTAAATTTTATTTGAAGTAAAATTTATTCAGTTATCTGATGAGGGTTTGATTAAAAATTGACATTTGCAAATTAATTGTGATAATAATGAATACAATAAAATGACATGTCAGGGATTGAATTTAATTATTTTAAGGTCGGGGATACATGTGGTCAAAATGACTTGGATATGGTAAACGTGTCTATATATTTTAATTATATTAAGTTGGAAGGTAAGCTCTTTATGTACAACCCCATAATGCCATTTTAAAGTATATTATATGTCTTATTTATATTTACCTACTGTAGGCTATTGATATAGTTGTACTGTCAGAAGGCATCCCGTTGTTGATATTATTTGTTATTTGTGCATTACCCTACTTAGTAGTAACACAGTCGGTTCAAACTATTTATAATTTAACTTAATCATAAATTGGCGAAGAAGCAAAAATTATATTGGTGAATCCTGATTGCGTATAATTTATAAAAAAAGATTTCTCACTTTTACCTTATTATTTAAAAAAAATGCAGTATTTTGGTATACATTGCAAAGTAAGATATTATTGTTTCGCTGTCTACACTCCCGGACTTATCCCCGCAAACTTTTTAATTTTTTAGCTGCGATTCGATCTCTTTTTGCCGACACGTTGCCAAACTTAACATAAATGATAGACCTAATAACAATCACCAACGGCTGTCTCCGAAATGATGTAGCCCGCAGCTGTTCACTGAGATCAATTCAATTTAGAATTACAAACACCAAAGAAACATTTAAACTTAATTTTGGTGGGAAAATTCAAATGCTCAACGAACTGTCAAGTCAAACCATCGGACCTACCCTCGCGATCCGAAAAACAATTGCACAGCGAAAACAATAAACACAAAAACATTAATAATGTTAAGAAGACTACTCTAAGTTACACTATCAATAAATCCATTAGTAGAATATATAAAAATCCTTTCCATTATGTATTCTATTACTATTTAGTTAATATCACGAGGCTCCAAACGATGTCGCGATACTTGCGTGCTGTAACTAATTTATAATTATTTACAATTCATTCTACCCGCTTGTTTTATTCTCTACCCAGATGAATGGTTCTTGTTACGATTAATTTCTACACTATTTCCATTCCAGTAACATTCGATAAAAATTAAAAACAAAATAATATAGTTGAGGTATTACGAAAATATGGAGGTATAAGCGTTACGCGATGTTGGTTAACGATATTACCCGATGAATTTAAATTAATATCTTATTTAGCTGAGGTTAAAATGAAAAACTTATTTTTAAAATATCTGGATATAGCAAGTAACGACATTAAATGTAAATACATTATCACAAAATACGAAAATGTAATTCCGAAAGTAAATAAAATACGAAAACTTAAATTAAGTCCTTAACCAGAGTTGCTTAAATTGGAAAGATAAATGCGAAAAAAATGGACGCCAGAGGCGTTGTTAGTGCATTCATGTGCTTGGTTTTATGCATTGATATTTTGCATTGATGCATTTAAATTGAGTATAGTAAACAGTTTCAAAAACATCATCACTTTCAGTGAGTTGATATGTCCCGTTTGTTTTTTGTTTTTAATAAGATATGGCACAATGCATTCAGTAATTTTGAAAGTTTTCTTGTATTATTCTACCGGATATATATTGCAGATTTTATCTCAGTTTCATTTTCTTTGGCTTTCTGAAATATCACGGTGTTAAATACTTTATTTCATATGTATTTTTTAAGATATTTTCTGTGATATGTGGAACTAAGAATTGTTTACTTTTGTATAAATTGTATGATATTATATTGAATTCGTTTACTTTTAACCCTGACAAGATATGTATGACTCGTATGTATGATCGTCGATCGTATGATCTTAACGCGGATTCCCAAGCAAATTCCCTACATATATAAGTAAATAAAATAATTTTATACAATCTGCAGCCATCTTATGGTTATTTCTAAGATTTTTGAGAATATAATAATAATAATCTAATAAATTTTCATAACGAGACGTCCGCTACGTTGGTCGACATTAAAATAAGAACCACTATACACTCATAGAGAGAAATCCGAAAATGGATACAGGTTAAATATAATTCTATTAATTAATATCTAAATTCTACGTAATTTTATACAGAAGAAATGATTAATTTTACTCCATGATTTGAAATCATGCACACGTATACGATCGTCGAACTGCTTTTCGAAGACCTCACCTGGCTCCGGCGCCCTATCCTACGTCACTCTTCACTCACTTAACCCTGTATTTAGGTAGCTACCAAAAGATGGCAACACTACCAAACTTGTCAAATTCACCGCCACATTTTGTTCGTTCGTGCAAAAGCGTCCAACACTAGTCAAATTTGAAAAGAGAACTATTTTAGACAGAGTGATATTTTTCTTTTATTTGCGTTATTGTAATTTTATGATTAGATTTTGTTTATCAATGTTATGTTTTCAGGAGTATATAGGTTATTGGTATTTGTATTATCGTCAAATAGATCAGTTCACGTTTACTGACTAGCTACTCTCCTGTCGCCGGTCACCGTCTCGACTCCCGTTTCCACCAGTTCGGCAACTCTGTGACGCCACATCGATGGCAACGAACGAAGGCACGGCTACTTAAACATTGATGACATTAATATTATTATTGAAGCCAAACGCACATAGAATAGATTTATATTGTTCAATTAGACGATAAATTTTGTACTTTCGAAATCAGATTCTAAGTAGTCTTTAATTTTCTTTACTCAACATTTAACATTCTTTAATCTAATTTTGTTTAATTATTTCCTAAATAATCTGTATTTTTAAATTTAGATTTGGCGTTCCGAAAAAGTTTCTTTAAAAAATATTTTCTATTCCACTTTTAAATTTACTGTTTAAAATTTGTACGTTCTTTTTTGTACAGTTACCGAATCTAATTTGACACTAGACATTTATCGAAAAGTGATTTAAAAAATGTATCTCTTTAGAATAGAGTTGGCATTATTTTGGCAGTACTAGAAATATTAATACTTTAGTATTGCTCTGGATTACATTGTCATATTGAACACTGTTTGAACATTTTCACTAGAAAATGCCAGTAACTTGCGTACTGTCAAAGTCACAAAGCGAAGTCCGATCCCCGAAGCGTACACTAAGCGGCGTCTACGGCCGCGTGCGACAATACTGTTTATGTAATTTTAACCTAACGTCAATATTTTACTAATTATAATACGATTAACCATTAAAATGCGGCAAAGTCCTGCATTATTTTGGCATTGTCCGTTATATTGCACAAGTGTTATGCTATCCCTTTCGCATCCGCGTCCAGTTGGCCATATTGCAAATAGTCTTGGGTGTTACCCAAGTTTATTTGGAATAGGGAGTTTTATCACCGATTTAAGCCATGGTTTGTGGTCATTGAAGGCCTGGCGGCAGCTGCGGGCCGTGGTCACTGGCGCCGAGGTCGAAGAGATGATGCGGCGCCGGCGCGAGCGCACTGTGCAGCGCCGACGTCTTCAGCAGCCGCTTCAGCATCCCGCTAGAGCCGCGGTGCTGCAGGCTCTTGTGGGTCGTCAGCGAGTTCTTGGTTCGGTACCTTCGGTGACAAAACTCGCAGACGTACAAAGTGTCGGACTGCTCGTGCTTGTCTTGGAAGTGTCGTTTCAAGGAATAGTAACAAGAGAATGTCCTGCGGCAGTAGGGACATTCCTGCGGCTCGTTGATCCCGCCGGCGGTGGGCGGGGGCATACGGAGGGGCGGGACAGCTGGAAACCAGAAAATTCCATTTTCAAATGCTTCGCCCACTTCGCTCTCTTTCTAAATTTTTGGGTAAATTTTGTTAGCTGGCAACGCACGGAACAGTCATGAGACAAATCTAAAACCGAATGCATATTATTGAAAGTTAATTTTATAATACGTACAATGTATGAGGTTATAATAATAGGTAATTATAATACTAATATTATGCACTGTACACATTGACTAACTACACAATAATCACGAATTTTATAGTTCAAAATTTTAGGAAATTTCTCTCAACCACAATGACACAGAAACACGTGATAACAAAAATGATAGAAGCATGCTCCAAGCAACACAACAACGTCAAAACTGCGAAACCCGATGGGAGGGGGCCTTTGGCTTTGGGGTTCAAGAAATCAATAAAAAAAAATTCAAACCATAAATTTGAAATAAACAAAACGAGTAAAGTGAACTAAAAAGGACCTTAAACCCTATACTTAGTCTATTTAAATAGAAAATATCATTGTTAATGAGTTAGCATCGTCCTACACTGTTGCGTCTATAAACAAGTTCTAACCTTTATGAGTGATGCTAAGTACGGCTGTAGAGTGAAGGTTGGTCTCATGGTTCTCTTTGCAAGACGAGTTCTGCCGCACGCCGCGCCAACTCCGCCCAAGTAGTCACTAAAAAAACCGGATTTGCTCTGTCTCCCCCGGCCTGGACTTGTGGTAGGTATATATGTGAGTCATCAGGGAGTTTCTCGAGCAGTACACGCGCTCGCAAATCGTGCATCGGTATTCTTCCTGCCTCTCGGCGTGCTTGTCGGCGATGTGCCGCTTCAGCGACGCCTTCGAGCACAGAACCTTCCCGCACAGTGAGCACGTGAACAACTTTTTACCTGGAAACAGATCGGAAAACAAAACAAATGGGGTTGGACCCCGTACGCGGTAAAACAAAACCACCTAACTGGGAGTCCAAGTTTCTCGAATGGCAACATTCGATTCATGATTGACTTTATTCAAAATTCGAACAAAATAATAGTGAAACAAAGTGACTTGAAATTATAAGAAAAAATAAAAATCAAATTTAGAAAATAGAAAACAAAATAAATAAATAGAAATGATGGCGAAGCTACAGTGGCCGATGAAGTGTTATCACAAACAGCATGCAAAGCCGGGAACATATAGTAGGCGAGAAATTGATGCGAAGCCTCAATTTTGAAAGAAAACAGTGCAGGAACACGAGAAAACTACAAAATTGTCTATGAAAGCGGCTTTGTGGCATGGTTGGGAGGTCTAATAAAACTGGCAATATTTTGTATATTTGTTTTTATTAAAAACGCCATTATCATCAATATTAGGATTTATGAAGTTCGGTTTAACGATTACAATTACATTTTATGAGTAGTTACGTCAAGTATTTTAATAAAAGTAAGGAAGAAAAAGAACTATTTATATATAATATGTGATGTGAAACTATAAGGTACCTAATATGAATTATATCGAAGTGCAGCCCATTATTACAATTTAATCCCAATTGATTCCTTTACTCGTTTCAAATTTTCGTAAAATGGAAGACAAACATGAAACAATAATATTTTGGCACAAAAGTTTCCTTTCTTAGAGAAACATTAAATTCTAATGGACTGCATTACACAGATGCCAATCATCAACAAAAACATTAAGAATAAGGACAGTAGAACAATAATTTAAGAAAAAAATATATAAAATTTCAATACAACAACCAATAAATTAATTTAGATTCCTTATAAAATAAGTAAAAATGCCAACAAGAAGTATAAGAACACATTGGATAAAGTAAGTCGATTATCGATAATATCGACCGAAATCGCTTAACACTTTAGATAGATAAAAACGTAAACAGGTCACAGTTACAGTCTTAAACTTGCTAAGAGCCTAACTAAAAGTTTTGACAGGGATGCGTTCTGCTCCTTAGAACACGGTGTAGTCTCACCCATTAAAACCCAGGGGTCTCAAGGACCCCTTGAGATCCCAAATTAACTTAGCACCTATCAGCTTCAAACCAAATTTTGAATAATACCAAACGATATACGCTTCGACTTCGCTCAAAGAGCGTTTTTTATAAAATTGTTAATTTAGTAAATAATGTACATTTTTTATCTATAATATATGCCTAATAGTGTACAAGTCGAACGCTTACTCTAATCAGTCTATAGCGCTTATTACATTTTGGCATTTGTTTCAACCAGAGACAAAAGTTTTTTTTTTTCAAATAAATTCACAAGTTCGTTAGTGCCATTACCAAACAGCCGAATGAACCTTACTGCCATTGCAGCACATCCCTGTAGTTTTAAAAGTAAACGTGTAGAAGCTATCAACTATATGAATTCAGATAATTCTTATTCCTAGTTAGTCAACTAACTTAATTCCCAAACCCAAATTAACAAGAAACTATTACTAAATTACTAGACAAAAAAACAACAATTCTACATTTTTACGTTGAAAACTTTGCATTTTTTTATTGCAAATAAAAACTTAACATTTTCATTTGAAAACGGAATGTTGCGAAAATTATTATAAAATGTGATTTTTCCCATTTTTTTATATTTCGAAATTTCTTACGTTTTTCTAACACGAACGTTTTTCACCAATTTAGCACCAAAACTCTAGTCTTCCAATTTATAATAAAGCTTACTAAATAACTAAACAAACTATAATGGCTACGCATTATGTATCTAGCAATAACAACAGAATCTTATAACATATAGCATTAAATTTTATAGGAAGCCTCTCATCATGTTAGTTAAAGTTAAGCACTAGGCGAGTGTTCCCAACACTACTCCTATAGAAGTTACGCAAAATATGTCTTTTTTCATCATAAAGAACACAATATAGTATAATAAAGCAGGCACTAATATTACTTAAAGTGTATCTATTGTTTTACAATAAATATGTGTTACACTTAGACTTAAAATTTCTTATGCTATAAAAGAATAACAGTTATTAGTCGACTTTTTAGTCGATAGTGATGTTACTGAGCTAGAATAAGTAGTTTAACAAAACACGTTTGCGTTACGGATGCTGCAACGTTATTTATCGTTAGTTATAACTTGTTGACTTAATTTTTTGTCCAAATATTATTGCATTTTATATTGCTCTACAATGTCAGCTATATTTTGTATAATTGCCACACAAAATTCGATGCAGCATCCTTAATGGCATTAACAACTATTTATGGCAAGCAAATACAAAAACCGACAAGTTGAAAATATTTAAGTTAAAAAATTCACACTGTTCAAATTTAGGAACATTTAACACTGAGAATTATTAAAATTTTACGCTATTACCTATTATGTAGTTTTATATAATAATAATAATTGTGTAATTTAATTACAAATTGTACAAAAAAACAGCAACAAACTCATAAGTAGAAAATGTACATATGGAGTTTTAGTAAAAAAATAATAATATCGAAAAACACTAAGCTTAAAATGGGGTTTAACGAAACAATAATAATAAAAGAACGAACACAAGATTTCAATAAGACTAAAGATTGAAAAAGTAACTAAAAATGTGACTACACTAAAATAGTAAAATAGCCATAAAATTCGTTTAAATGGCACCTTGCGATTCACTAAATGCTTGTAGTGAGCATTGTGAGGTCTAGAACACACCATGAAGCTAAAAAATACAAAATTTTGACTCTAATTTGTGCATTCTGGCATATTTTCTTAGATTTTGTATACATATAAAATAATGCATGGAAAAAATATTTTGTTAAAATTAGCGCACATTTATTTTAATATTGGAAAATATAGTCATATGAATTCAAATTTGCTTTACGTCTTACTATTTGGCACGTTTATGTATTATACCTGAATGCTAGTGAAAACCGCATTAAATTCAGTTGCGTAGTTTAAAGGATCTAAGGTACAGACGCGAGAACCGACTTTATTATATGCTATCGAATCACTTTTGAGATGTTTGATTTTTTTCTTTGCCAAAAATATTTCGAGCTAAACAAAATTTATTTACTTATTAATTTATTAAGTTATTTTAAAGCACACAGTGTATTCTAGCCCTAAATTAAATGGCGATAAAAACAAACTCGGAAAAATCGAAAAAGATAATAAATGACCTAGAAAAAGCTGTAATATAATATGTATGTTTTGTACGTCCTGTTCTGTGTGTGCATGTGGCAAAAGTCCGGGTTATTATGTGTGTGTGTCCTGCGGAAAGAAAACCAGTCCGATCCATGTTGGTGCTATGTTCTGAACGATTCAGTCTTACACTCAATCAACAAAAACACCTAACTATTATTGTCATAACAGGACTATACAGAAATGCCACAAAAAATAAAGCAATGGCACTCAGAAGACAAGAATGGATTAATCAGCCCATAAATAAAAGCTGTGCTTTTTAATTTGAGAAGAAAAATACTACTGGCCATGAAATAACATTTTTATTTAATTTTTTTTAAATTTGTAGCTAACACTGGCCACTAAGAATATCCATATGTTGTAGATGTTGGTGCCCAAGCCTATACTCGTACTTGTTTACGTTCTTCTCATTATCTTATGAGAAATGGAATATCATTCTCAGATTTGTGTTTGTTGTTCCATTTGTGTGTCTAGTCCCGTTATGATAATAATAACAAAAAACACCTATATATCAAAGTAAAAATTTAAAAAGCCTCATAAGCCAATTATATATTCGTGTATATAATTTTTATATTTTTTAAATATGTTTTAGTAATCTCGTATAAATATCTAAGAGTGAGATCATGCAGGTAAATACAGAATAAACAATTGCATAACGCCGAAATATGAACACAAAGTAAAAACAATACGCCTCTTCTGTTACTTACTCGAACACTGTTCCTTTTTTTTATAAATTTAAGCCTAATATATAATTTTACAGCACCAAGATTTTTCATCTTTTCTCAAAATATTATTTTTCTCTTCGCCTTATTGTCACACATTTAACATAGTGTATAAAGTCAGGATTGTCACATACCGCGGTATCGCACAGGCAGGCGGCCGGCACACCCTGGCAGCTGGTGATGCTGTGACTTGTGATGTGTCATGTCATGGTCCAGATCAATTACAAGTTCAAAGGTTTAAAAAATAAATATTTCATATAATAACATAAATATCAACGCCGAGATAAAAAATATAATGAAAAATATAAAATAATAGAATCTTACTAAGGAATTAGACGTTGAATTGATCTTTGAACTTGTAGAAGTCGATGCTGTGATGTGGTGGGGGGATTTTGGTGTCGCCGGTGGTGGTGAGGTTCTGTGGTTGCGGGGCGGGGGGCAGGCCGCGCTGGCGCCGGTGGTAGATGCTCTTGTGGTTGTTGAGCGAGTTGAGGGTGCGGAACACCTTGTGGCAGAGGCTGCAGCGCGCCGAGTGCAGCGGCTGCAGGTGCTGCTGCTCGGTGTGCCGCTTGAGCGTCAGCCGCGTCGACAGCAGCTTGCCGCACACCTCGCAGCGGTGCCCCGCGCCCAAGGGGCCCACTGCGCCACACATAACAACCAACATTAGCGCATTAGTCAACACAACAGCCGGATACCCGGCGGACCCACACCACTGCGACCGCTCTCTCCAACAGGTCCCATCGACTAGGAACCAATTGGCACAATTCGTTGGTCAAAAATTTCGAGAACCTGGGTTGTAGAGGCAATTATTACCGAATTGACTAATGCGCTTCGAAACGTTGGTGGTTATGCGTGCACCGACACTGATGTCCCAATTGGTTCCATACGTAAGCGCCCCGACTGCCGCCGGCACGCTTACGGCCAAGCGTATTTAGTTATAATACATACATATATTAAAGTCTGCGATGCGCATGCAAAGTATATAACTATGCTATGTACAGTTAGGAACATATCGCGTTACAGTTTTAACTTAAAGGTCTACGGGCAAGACTATGGCGTTTTAAGATGGCAGCTTAGTTTCTTCGAATGGCAACGGTTGTGGGGCGCGGACAGCGCGGGGCTGCCGTCAATTGACGGGGAAGAAGGGGCCCGGGGCGGGGGCGCCTGCTGCTTTCGGTGGTAGATGGACTTGTGGTTGCGGAGGCTGTTCAGGCTGGAGTATACCCGGCGGCAAATGTTACAGACCGGTTCGCGGGACGGCCGCATGTGAACGTTCTGAATATGCCGTTTCAGCCTGGTCAGGGACGACAACGACTTGTTACACGGCTCGCATCGGTATTCCTCTTGGGGGTGCGGGCGCCACCTGGTCACAACACAAGCAGTTAGCCCCATCGAAGCTTCCGACTCAGTTTTAATGCACTCTCCTTATCGTAGCCTCTCTGTACAAGCACCGCCACCCCCCTTTATACTGATGATAGCCATCCGTCGCGCCGTTACAAGCGGGATTAGTATCGGGCCTAGCTTTAAGCGCAGCGATGGGTGATGACGTCAGCAGGAGCCTCGGGCCTCCGCGGCCTCGCCCGAGCGTCTCCCAAGCGACGTCTTCAATGAAATTATTGGACGCATATTTAATTATATCTGACACCACGTTACCATCTAAATCCATTGTCCGATCTTGAATGCGAGTTTATTTAATACGTTATTTCGATTCCCAAGACAATGCGATTAAGGTAATTCGAGAGTGTATTTAGAAACAAGAATGAATCATGGGATCTGCTATGCTTCGCTAAGTAAATAAGTCGGTCGGGTGGCGCTACTACGGCGGCGGGCTCTTCGGACTAATTTCGAAACGTCTTCTCTGCTTTACTCGTTTAATTTCCTTCCGAATGTTGGATTTTTATTTTGATTTAAAAGCCAATTGGTAGTTACAAGTTGAGTGCATTTTGATGTTTGTACTAAATGGTTAAAGGAAATCGAAATGAAATTGAGGATATAAAGAAAGAAAATTGCAAATAGAAAAGTTAAAAAAAAGAAAGAACCTAATCGGAAACACGGGACGAGGGATTGCCTAGCACACTTTTCAAGTCACATCTAGAAAACAAGCTAGCATATCTTTGTTTTATAGTATACATTAATCTATGGTTACAATACAGTAAACATGCACGCCAAATTTGCATTTTGGTTCAATGATAAAATAGGACAACCAGAGTGGACACACGATGAAAGCGAAACTAAAAGGTTGTTTACCTATCCAACTCCATCGAACCAAAACACAAAAAGCTAACATTAATATTTATTACAGAACACAGAGCACAAATGAAGTCATATATAGAGGTTAAGAGGAGATATTTAAATATATAAATAATATATTATATGTCACGTGATAATTGCCTCATACATTTTGTAAAATATAAAACCTAATATGATATATAAACCTAATAATGACAGAGCAGAGAGGAAGCGGTGATGTGGCATACGACAGACAGTGCATTAAAAATATCGTTTGTTTCAATATATGTAGTAATGCATAAAATAAACTTGTTGCTAGACAAGCTGTCACTCACCTTGAGAGGTACTCGCCATGCCGTCGGGCGCCAGGGGGCTCGGCAGACCTGGAAAGACCACCACATCTTATGCATTGCTCTGTGCATTTGATATAGTATGAAGAAAGAAACAGAAAAGAAAAAGATAGAAGCTGCTTCCTAATAGTAATTGTTAACACATGTAAGAAATTTTGATACAGATTCATTATTCTATATTTAACACTTTCAAAAAGATACATTGCAACACACATGCAATTTACTCTTATGCAATCTTCTTTACATCTATTTTCTTTTCACCTAATTTGGCATTGATGAAAAATATCGTTGATCTCATATTTTATAAGCAATTCTAAATTTGACAGAAAAGGAAAGAGAAAACAGAAAATAATAATGATACTGGAAAGAAACATACAAAAGTATTTACCGGCCAAAGATGGATCGGTGAGGGCCGCCATGCTGAAGTTGTACGTTGGGAATTTCGTGTCTGGCGGGACGAACGGTGATGGTGGCAGTTGCGGTGGTGGTGTGCGGTCGTCGGCTTCGGCAGAGCTGCCACGAGACGGTGGGCCGCCTCCCTGAGACAGAATGGAATAGGCATTGAAGGTACGTTGTATGTTTTTGCTAATCTATGATATGGACATTGATGTTTTTTGTGAAGATATGTAACGTGTGTGAATAGCCATGGGTCTGATCTGAAAATACATGATATTTATTAAAGTTAATACGTAAGTAAAAAAAATACTTCTTTTGTGATTACATTTTATTTTAATTACAACTACCAATTTCCTAAAACTTTAATCGTCATTTGGGAATTATGGGATTTTACCTAGCCTTTGTAGGTGTTATGTCCCACTGTTCTTCCAATAGTCGCTATCGATTCTAATTCCAATAAAAAAAGTATTATTTATACGAATTAAAAAGCTGAAGTGTTTGTATGTTTCTTTAAACGCGCTTATCTCTGGAACTACTGGTTCGATTTGAATTTCTTTTTGCGTATGATAGCTACATTCCTGAAGAAGGCTATAGACTCTCCAGAATCCCGATATTTCGACAGGAGCAAAGTCGCGCACAGCTTGCATTATAGCATTAGCATTATAACTGGCTATTGCCCGCGGCTTTACCTGTGTGAATTTCCCACGGGAACAGTGCTTTTTTCTAGGAGGAAAGGTACCCTATGTTCTTCTTAATTCTTCTAACACGTGTATGCGAAATTTCAGAAGCGTGAAGAGGTAACAAAGTTACACCCTCTCTTTTGCATTTATAATATTATATAGGATAAGAAAAATCTCTGATATTCCGTAGAAACCAAAATAACTATTAAAATAAATTTATTTCAAGTAGGTACTTGGATAATTAGGTTTAGACGAAGTCGATTAGAAATAGGAGCTTTCTGGAGCTTTAATAAAAGTTTGCGGCAGTATTTCTGGCAAGATCACGAATCAAATTAAAAGTGTTTCAGTAATATCTAACTTCACTATTTAAGTTAGGATTCCAATCTAACTTTGGAGCGAAACAATTTTTTTTAAGTTGTGAATGGAAAAACACGATAATTTACTTGTTGTTGGAAAAAAACTTTATTCTCGATGCGAAAGTTTATGAAGATGGATGATGGGATGATGATCTTCAGATGTGTGTTGCGAAATTACATAAAGCTACTAACAAAAAAAAAATTCATCATCCATACTTCAAACTAATACTATAAATGCGAAAATGCTTTCACGGCTAAACCGCTGGAGCAAATTTGATGAAATTTGGTATGGATATAGTTGGAAAACCCGGGGTCAAACATGGGCTACTTTTTCTTTTAAACTGCTACTTACTCACACCAAATTTCACCAAAATTGGAAGTATGGATGTGGCGTGTCCTAAGTGAGTCGTTGGTAACATATATACCATCTGTCCACTATCAAGAAATCCATAATGAGTTTCTATGGGTGTACTATTTAACATACGAGTTCTAAGAATAAAGAGATAAGTGTACTATTCACTTTGAAGGCCTTGACCTCTGTTATCTTTGGATGTTGCGCGACATTGCAAAAGTTTAACAGGATTAAAACTCAGACAAAAATTATTTTTATCTTTTTATAAATCAATTTTTTTAAGGAATAAAAGAACTTATTTATTGGTTTGGGAGCAAAGATAACACAGAATGAGTCAGCTACTTCCCTTCCCTCCGAGAATGTAGAAATAAATCAAGGGAAAGGGATTTAAACTGGGCATTCCTCCTCTCGTAGGCGAAAGGCCTGTTACTATATCTGATTCTCCTTACAATTAATAAGCCCACTAAGACCCTAAGCGTAGCCTTCGAGTCTCGAATCTAGGCTTTGTCTACCCCGTGAGGGATAAAGACGTGATAACCTAAATCTCTATCGGAACTAAGTATTTATTTTTGTCCGTGTCATCATACGCCTGTAAACACTGCATGGCAGTTAAATTTAAAACAAAACTATTAAATCGATGATTGGCCTATTATGTTTTTTGGCCTTGGCCTATATTGGCCGAAAATATGGCAAAGTGAAAAAATAATAATTGAATATAGAACACCATTCCCTAACTTTAGTCATAGCTAACATTTTTCCTAATACAGGAATACAGGCCATGTACTGGCCACATGGCCTGTATTCCTGATTTGTTCCTATTAAAATCTTGATCAGACATTCTTTTTAATTTGGTCCTAAGAAATAATTAACTTTTTAAAACAGACATCGGTATGCTAACGAGTGACATTGAGTATTACCGAGTATAGAGACGACTCGTCTAGCAGTCCCGGAACTACGGGTGTTGGATGACAGACATACGAGCGTTCGAATTGACAAGAGCCGTCATTTGGTTCGCAAATGATATTAGATCAGATAGTTCTGATTAGTACCGAGAAAATAGTCTGTGTTTATGTACCTGCTGTACTTCACAGTATGACCAAAAATGTTTATAAATTGTAAGAGAACCATTTGAGGTTTCTAAAGCCCTCATAGGTTCTGCTATGGGTTTGAATCCCACGGGATGTTGATAGACTGATATCAGACTATTGTCAGTCATACTTATAAGAAGAATGATAGCTTTGGAAGAAGATATTTAATGTACCAACTCACAAGTGGTCTATGATGATGCGGCGGCGTGTCATCAGTGCTCCTGTCGATGTCAGCATTCTGGACACACATCATGTCCAACGGTTCGTTCTTGACCACATCGTCCATCAGCCTCGGCGACGGCGACGAACTGCTATTCGAGATGCCATTCCCATTATTCCCGGGCTCGTGTCTTGAGTTGTTGATCGAGTTTTTAGTGGAGAAATCGTGGACTTGATTCTGTTCTGTGTTGTTGTTGTCGTGGCGCGGGCGCTTGATGACGTCAGGGGAGTTGTCCGCGGAGCGGGACATGCGGCGCGGGGGGAGCGGGATGCGCCTGAGCATTTGCGGAGGGACGGTGGGGAGGGAGAGGGCTTCTTCGAGCTTCTCATTGTAGCTCGGAGTGTGGACAGGGTGCGGGGTGTGTGCGGGGTGCGGCGGCGTGTGGGGGGAGGGGGCCGTTGCCGATGCTCGCAGGGACTGCAGTAGTGGCTGTCGAAGAAACTTTGTTTTAGTCATAAAGTTAAAAATAAAAAGAAATACAATGTCTTTGGCGCGTGGGGTAGACTTTTCTTGAATTTTGAATATAGAAACAAGAACTTTTAAATCATAAAGTTTAAAAAAACTTATATTTTTTATGTCAATGGTTACAATATACAACTTACCCCTTGCACGTCCTCATTCTGCGTCAGGCCTGACACGCGGAGGACCTCGGCGGTTTTCAGGAAGGAGGAGAGGCTCCGCTGGTGCACGTTGACTTCTCCGTGGTAGATGAACTCCACCAGAGCGTGTAGGTCGGTGAACGCGACGTCTTGGAGGACTATCACTGGGTGTTTGCACGGCGTTGACTGTTGAAGGGTTCATAATATTAATATACAATAGTGCAAAAAAAAAATGATTAAATTAATTAAAATTAATTTTTAATAATTTGATTAAATTTAATTAAATTATTCTGTAAATGGTGTAATAAAGTGTTGATATATCTATGTATCTATACTAGCCACGCCCCCGGGGCTTCGCACCCGTGGGAGTTTCGGGATAAAAAGTACCTACTGTGCTACTCCCGGTATTTTTCTACCCGCATACTAAATTTCATCGAAATCCGTCCAGTAGATTTTGAACAAACATCCTGACAAATTCACAAACTCGCATCCAACATCTAAATTTATACTCGTAATATTAGTAGGATACGGACAAATCACACAGATTGAGCTAGCCCCAAATTAAGTTCGAGACTTATGTTATGGGATACTAACTCAACGATACTATATTTTATAACAAATACATATATAGATAAACATCCAAGACCCAGATCAATATGAAAAGATCATTTTTCATATTGACCTGACCAGGGATCGAACCAGGGATTCCCTGGTTCAGAGGCAAGGTCTTTACCACTGTGCCACGCAGTTAGAATGAGGGCGTTCAAATATTCCACTAGATGTCAGCACCATGGAAGTAATAAGTACTTTGTACAACAGTACTTATTACTTCCATTGTCAGCACCCACGAGAAAGGACAGATATCTGTCAGATGATACAACGCTGTCAATATGTCAAATTCAAATGACAGACTATGACCATACTCGCCAGTAGCCAACTACCTATATAGTGACCGTAAATACAATACGATATTGGTAAAGGAACGTATTTTTTTGTATCTATAGATTTTATGATTCAGTAAAGGTATACTTAATACCTAAATTGGTTTGAAAGATGTTATTGTTCATAAATTACCAGAGGACGACCGGTTGGTTTAAAAGACGTAGGTAATTTTATTGACAGCGTATTGCGTATTGTATTCGAATGTATCCTAAATTTTATTGAGCCATTTTCTAATTTTAAACAACGTTAACGTATATATAAGTAAGTAGAGTCTCACGACTCTTGGCTCTGTCTACCCCGTAAGGGAAAAAGACGTGATTCTATGTTAGTACAGTTAAAAATCTTTTTATGTAAATTGTAAACTAGATTAAGTTACAAATTGTACTGTTTTTTATTATCCCAAACAAAAAAAAAACTTAAGCTTCGAAACTTAAACCACAGAATTAATATAAGTAGGTACGCTTAAACTTAAGACAAAATTAACGTAAATGAGCATAAAATTGTACACTCATGATTGTTTAGGAGTGTCCAGTGCTCATAGGTGGTCTTTTCCGTGAATTTCTATAAGTCAGCAGTAATTTCTATAAGTCTTACTGCAGTCAGCGATGCCATAATATTGGTTATTACTTTCCTTACAATGTATTGTGAATTAGCGTTGAATGCATTTTTGAGAATTTGCAAGACGTTTTTTGAATACATTGAAATTTTATTCAGTTGATTAATTTTATAATTTGTAATTTAATGTGAATAAATGCAATTGAATTTGAATTTATGTTATACTTAGAAGTTATATTTAGATGTACAAACGTTTTAATAAACAAACAATATAAAATTTAATAATTTCTTATCACAAAACCTGCCTGTCAGTTATAAAATACACAATCAGAAGTTTTTTTTTTTATTTAAGAAAAATATAGACTCTTGTCAGATAACATAAACACTAGGTATTGTGTTTCATTCCACATAATTCAACCTTAGCCTGCCAATAGAAATAATGAATACGACTACATATCCCTTATTGATAGAAAAAAAAAATGTTATTTGAATGAAACCGTATTTTGATAACAGGTGTTAAACCAATAACCGATTCATAGAAAAAAACGTCAAGCATTGAAAACCATTTCACTGGAATTTTAAACTCGCGTTCTAAAAAACTGTTATTTATTTTTTATTTTTAATCGAGTGGTAGCACTGAATTGCGTTTCATATACTATTTTACGTGGTAAACTTTTTATGGTACTTTATTTTAGCTGTTGAAAAAGTAAAATCTTATTTGGCAACCACGGACTTATATTTAAAAAATATTTCTGTGTTGGCAACATATTTAAAAAGCGAATAGAAGATTATGATTTGCATTTATTTATGTCCTGATATTTTATCTGAACTTAACAACTTAAGTTAGGTAGGTACCAAATTGATCAATAACATAATATCTATACCTAGTAGGTACTTCAAAAATAGTCAAATCCAGAGATTTCGAAGTTACATTGCAAAATTTGCATTGTATAATGCTACATTGAATGCATGAATAATTATCCATTGAGATCAATTTACATATCTAAAATGCGTGACAATGACGAAAAAAAACAATGTTTGCATTACGATAACGTGAACACGTGTTGTTCTCCAAGCGCGAACGGTAATTTCGCCATTGCAACTCATGTCAGGTTGGCCGAGTGGTCTAAGGCGCCAGATTTAAGCTCTGGTTCCCGAGAGGGAGCGTGGGTTCGAACCCCACACCTGACAAAAACATAAGTCATTTTTTTTTATTTGATACGTTTTTAATTATTGTATTTTTTCATTTTTGTAATAAATATCACAAAGTTATTATCTTTTAATTTGTTTTTTTTTGGCTCAGATAATGGTGATCTTTGTCCTTGAACTTAATTAATCATAAATAACGTGTTGAATGAAACGCTTCTATTTATTTACATGTGAGGTCAACCGTAAGTTATTTTAATATAGTCGAAATAAATAAAGTGCTAATTAAAGCAATTTAGTGACTACCTAATTATTATTTTATCAGACAAAATATCGTCAACATACCTTTAACAATTCTCTGAAGTAGGGGCTGCAAGCAGATAGTACCACCCTATGGGCTTTCAGGCTTTTCCCATCACAGGCCAGGGTGACGTCCACAAAATCCTCGTCATCTCTCAGGTTCTCAAATGCGCTGGTTATACTGCTCTGATAGTTGTTCCATCGCAGACAGAAGTGCTGGTTGTCCGCCATTTTGGATTTATTTTCGCGCGGTTTTGTTATGGAAACATGTGTCCGATGTAGTCTGTGAAGAAAGAAAAAAATCTTAATTTTAAATTTTAATTTCGTACTGGCCACTTAGAATATATTTGAAAAAATGCCATCGTTTATAATCGGGAGTGGTTTGTCTATTGCACTTTATAACAATTTTTATGTTAATAAAATTATTTTCTTGTTATTTTTAAGTAAACACTATAACAATTTTTGAATCATGAAGAAATTTTAATGACGTGTATTAAAAATACAAAAACTCTTACTTGTATAAACAACGCGTGATGATTTTATAGGAATTATTAAATTATTTGAAATGCTTTTAAATATATCATGATTAGCACTGTGAAATAGTACATTTCGGTTCTAAAATCGAGCACAAACAATTGCATATAATGTACCTACTAGGTTAGATATTTTTTTCTTATTTATTGTATGTTAATGATTTTTTTTATGTTGCTAGGTATTTTTAGGATTGTGACCTTGGTTCTACGATTCGCTTCACTAGGACGAGTTAGAAGATATTATATATTTAGATTAACATAATGAATACAAAAACAATGATCTCTTTTTGGAAAATTAACTCGTACCATTCCTGTGATGAAACTTAGAACTATTTATTATATGAGTTTTGTGATACATTGCGCTATTGGGTTTTCGTAGATAATATAGAAAAAAAAGGTACCTATATCTCTTCTCTAATCCTAATCCTAACTAATAATATAAATGCGAAAGTGAGTTTGTTTGTTTGTTTATTTATTTATTTGTTTGTTTGTGCCTCTTCACGCTTGATCTACTGAACCAATCTTCCTAAAATTTTGCATACACATAGTTAGAAGTACTGAGAAGGACATACATACTATTACATACATACATATTATCACGCCTTTTTCCCGCGGGGGTAGGCAGAGACTAGCGATAGAAGGACATAATTTTAATTAATCGAGTTGTCAAATAATAGGAACAAAATCAACTTTTTTTATACAACAAACAATAAATGTTATATATTTCAATCGATTGCAGTATTATTTAATTTGTTTCGTGATACACCTTTTGAAGTTATATACTTATCTAAGTAATTTAAGTTCGATGGGCTTATTACTTATCCTATCCAATATTATAAATGCGAAGGTGAGTGTGTTTAACTGTTTGTTACCTCTTCACGCTTTATCTACTGAACCAATCTTCCTGAAATTTCGCATACACATAGAAGTACTGAGAAGGACATAGGGTACCTTTCATCCCGGGAGAAAGTACTGTTCCCGTGGAAATTCACGCGGGCAAAGCCGTGAGCTAAAGCAAGTTTAATTTTTAAAAGTTCATTAATATATTTTAATGTCTGTAACGTTCTACTTAATTTAGACTTTACTTAATTGCTACTTAACTATTCGTGTTACCAGAGGCAGAAGAAATAGGCACTTAGTTTCAATGAAAGCGTCCGTATTTACTTTTCCAACAGATTATATACAGGTCAAACTTGATAAAAATGTCTTGCACTAAGTATCAATGCATACATAGATAATATAGACACCTTGTTTATGACAGCAAATGAATAATACGATTGGCCTATTTTTTAAAACTATATTGGCCATATATCTTCATGATAATATGTTGTCAGTGCGCAGGTTTCTTTATATCTAGCAACTTTGTTCATTGCTAATTATGATAAAGAAACTTATTATTGTGATAATATTGTTTATTTTTCGCTATTATGTAATATTGTGTTGGTATTTCTTTCTAAGTGGCCTGCATACAGCATGTAACTTAAAAAATGTCGTCGCTAATAGTTTAGATGCGTCTGAGTACATATTTCTCAATCACGCAAAATCTATTGGACGGATTTCGATTTTTGGTACAAGGATAGAAAAATACCGGGAATACCACATAGAGTAAACTCCATTTATTCTTACCAGTCCTATCATGTAAACAATCTTACCATGTCTTTTTATGATTTTACAACAACATAAACTAGTGGTTCTGCGAGAACAGTAGACCTCGCGAGTCCTTATAACTACGAAATAACCGATATTTTATCTTTTTCCTGGCTTAGCAAGTTTTGAAACCAAGCTACCAATGCTGGAAAGAAAGTAAAAAGATCCATCCTTTTATTTAATATAGAAATTAGATTTGATAAAAATATGATGATGATATTGTTTCTATACAATGTCCTGCTCGCCAGGAATTTTTTCATCATTTCAAATTATTAAGTGAGAATATTAAATAATTCTGTATTTAATAAGAGTACTTTAGTACTAACTGCATCTTGGGTGCTATTAAAAGCCAAAAAAACCGGCCAAGTGAGAGTCAAACTCGCGCACTGAGGGTTCCGTACACTCAAAGCATCTCACATTATAGCTCTCACTAAAAGACCTACTAAATTCAAAAACAAACTTAACTTTGCAATCGATCCCTAAGACTCATACTGAATTCAGCGCAAAAATAAGCTTTTGACACTTAAAAAAAAAGTGACTTCCAAAGACTTCCAACAACATATTTTGAATTTTCATATTTATTCCTGTATAAGTACTGTTAGACCTTGGTTTTTGCCAAATTAGGTCAACTGCAAGTACCCCATGCCCCCATGGCATTGATTGCTGCCTAAAATCGCAAAATATGCGAAAATTCACAACATTTACGGTAATATCTCTTGATCGCGTTGACGTATAATTTTGATTATTTTTTTGCTGAAAGAGACCTTGGATCCGAGTAGGTATTGGATATTTATTTCAACTTGATACTTTTAAGCGTTCTGAGAAAAAAAGTTTGACAGACAGACGGACAACAAAGTGATCTTATAAGGGTTCCGTTTTTGCCTTTTGAGGTACGGAACCCTAAAAAGACCCATACTTTACCCATAAGCTAGTGTTGCAGTAATAGTGTTGACTATCGATAGTATTGTCAATAGTATTGTGACCTTGACATTTATATTTCAACAAACAATCGCTACTATCGATATCTTGTAAAAATTCAATAGTATTGTAATTCAATAGTATCGATAGTATTGATTAGAAAACATCAATAGTATAGACTATCAATAGAATTGAAAATCAATACTATCGATAGTTTTGGTTATCATCAAAGTGCAAACCATTGGCTATCGATACTATCGATAGGCCTATCGATTGTATGACTATCTATCGATACTATCGATAGGCCTATCGATTGTATGACTATTTTTCAAGGTCAACTATCGATAGTCAAACTATCGATATCCCTGCAACCTCCAACGCTTACTGAAATCTCCCTTTGTTGCCTCGAAATGCATAGGACTAGGGTTGCCAGGCGTCCGGATAAAGCCGGACATAGGTAGGCTTTTTGATTGCGTGTCCGGCCAAAATAAACGGTGTCCGGCCTGTCCGGCTTTTGTTAGGCTTTTTCACAGACCACCTACCCCACCGTGGGGTACCCCTACCGTGGGGTACCCCCTACCGTGGGGTAGGTGGTCTGTGGGCTTTTTACATTTCGCAAACGAAACGCAAAAGTCCATTAATGGACGAAAGAACGCAATGGATTACACGTTGACACTGTTGCCAAAATGTTGGTTGTAGAATTTAATTTAAAACATTTGACATGTAAGGATTTTTACAATTACATTTTAAAAGAAACCGAGCTCTTAAAGCAGTTTTCGGCAAACCAAAAATATGAATAATTATCTTAAACTTTAAGAGATGAATTTTTGTTTTGTTTCATTGTTAAAAGTTAAAAAGTCTTATTTGTGTTGTGCCTTTCATTAGTATTTAAGAAGAATTTAAATATGTTGATAAATGTTTAAGTACTTAGGTATCTAGAATTTATTTTTTTCTGATGACTATTTGACTGATTAATAATAAAGTAACTACTTAAGACTGATTCGGCATTTGATTTTATTTATTATTTTACTAGAATTTAACAAGATTTATGATAATAATCGAAAAACACTTTTGACACACAAAGCTTTTGACACTATTAATCACTCGTTACTTCTAGCAAAACTTGTTTTTTATGGTTTTGATGGTGCTACTGTGAAGTGGTTTAGTAGTTATCTGACTGATCGTTGTCAAAAGGTTGAAGTGACCTGCAGTGACGGCTCTAAACGATTCTCTGAGAATCTTCCAGTGGTCAAGGGCGTACCGCAGGGGTCGATATTGGGGCCAATACTTTTCATATTGTATACGGCGGATTTACCAGACTTCTTAATTAATAGTGAACATCATTTGTATGCTGACGACTTACAGATTTATCAGAGTTTTAAGCCCAGTGACACTTGCTCTGCAGTCGAGAGAATCAATGAGGATTTGGAACGGGTGGCTGAGTGGTCGGATGCTAATGGTCTGGTCTTGAATCCAAATAAAACTAAGTTTCTCGTTTTGGGTACAAGAAATCAAATAGCTGATACTTTATCTCACACACCAAGTTTAATGTTAAAAGGCACTCCCATCGAAAAAGTAACTGTAGCAAAAAATTTAGGTGTAATTATGGATAGTGACCTTAAGTTTGAAAAACATGTACTTGGAGTAGTTAAGAATTGTTATTACAGGTTGAAAGTCTTGTACCAGATTCGAGACTACATAAATGTGGAGACACGACTTTATTTGTGTGAAACACTTATCTTGTCAAAGCTTAATTATGCCGATGTAGTGATGGGGAACTGCTTACTAGCACGTACTCAAAAACTTATACAGCGAGTACAAAATTCATGTGCCAGGTTTTGCTTCCCTATCCCTCGTAGAGCACACATTACTCCTTATCTGAACAGGAACGAGCTCATGAATATGAATTCTCGGCGTACACTCCACTTCGCGGTACTGCTGTTCGGCATAATTAAAAACAAAAGCCCGACTTATTTGTACAATAAATTGAAATTTACCAATCGTGCACGAGAACCAGATTATCTTATTTGCCCCAGACACAAAACTGCTGCCTTTCGAGGCAGCTTCAGATATGCTGCATCTAGATGCTGGAACAACATCCCTCCGCCAATTAGGAATTCGATCTCGGTTAAGTCTTTTAAGTATAAACTCAAAGAGAGAATTTTACGAACTCAGAAGGCTCAATAATAGCAGCGTTATCTATCTATTTATTGTACAAGTAGGTCGGGAGTGTTTTAAAAAAGTGTTTTTAAAAAATTGGCAAAATTATTGTGTTTTGCGTCTTTATTAATATATTCAATTTTAATTAATGATTATAATTTTAACTTATTTTCCATTCTAATTTTTAATTCCAATAATTTTATCAATTTAATTTAATTTAATTTAATTTTATTCTTTATATAATAATTTTAATTTAGGTATATCGGCATTCGCGGAAGACCAGCGTCGTGGCTCGTACCACGATCCACGACACATGCTGAGCGAAGACCGTTTTGGTGCATGTTTTATGAATTAATTTTAGTTTATCTAAACAATTGAGTGAACCAAATAAACTATTTTTCTTTCTTTCTTTCTTTCAAAAAGCTTGATTTTACATACAATTTTTTTGTCGTACCTATTAATACTGGGACAAAATCCTCAATAATATAGGGTGTCCGGCCTTTCTAACCAAATGTCCTGCCAAACTAGCTGGTCTGTCCGGCTATTAGGTTTGGCGACCTGGCAACCCTACATAGGACTATAGGTTAGGTTATTTGTAATTTGCGCAACAAAATTAATTACCTAATAAACATCGATCGAGATATTATGTCCTACTAACAAACAAACAATAAAAGTTCAATTTGAAGTCAACAAAGAAACACTATGAATCAACTCACTCTTGTAAACATATGAAAAAATTACCATAGCGAGTTTTACGAATATTAAAAGCTTTGCTGCGCCATCTATTGTTTTTTTTGTGACCCATTATCGTATGGAAATTGAATATGGAATTAAACCGGTTTTAGTGCATTTCACTATGTTGTACAGACAAAAAAGTTTCGTCTTAATAAGAATAACAAAAAAGTCAAATGACATTTTTGTTTTTTTTTTAAATAGCTGAGATATGAGATTTTTTTAATATATTTCCGCCATTTTTTAAAATTTCAAAAAACTGGCTCGACTAAAAAATTCTATATAATTGCGGAACTCGGTCGATTAAAATAGACTTTTTAGGAAATTACTTTCGTGGTTAATAAATGTTTTACTTTAGAATGTTTAGGTTTGAACTAATATTTGATTAATTTTCAACAAAATTCATAAAAAAGTACTGTGAATATTGTTTACATGATAGGACTGGTAAGAATAAATGGATTTTACTTTTAATCCCGAAATTTCCACGGGATCGGACTGCCGGCGCTTACCTAGTTTATCAATTAATCAATTTATATAATTGAATG
The DNA here is from genome assembly GCA_018467065.1 of Ephestia elutella. NCBI lineage: Eukaryota > Metazoa > Arthropoda > Insecta > Lepidoptera > Pyralidae > Ephestia > Ephestia elutella. Next base: position 1,432,571 of record CM031571.1, read on the forward strand.
CTGATTTTACTGACATTTAGATCATTTTTTTCTGGGTGGTTCACAGAGCAAGGAATTCTCAAGTAGCTCGCGTGGGGCGCGAGCGACTTGAGAATTCCTTGCTCTGTGGGGTGGTTTATAGTAGTGATTCCCATAGTAGTACAGGTGTACCCCAGTCCCCAGGGATCAAAATAAGGGCCCATAATTTTCACAAGTTGTAACTGGGGGTCTTCGAGGTCTTTTAAGACAACTAACAATAGTTTACATAGAGTCCCATAAATAAAAATTGGTCTATGAGAAATAAAGTTTGGGAACATCTGGTTTATAGTTTTATACGTCCGTGGGAAGCCGGGGTGGATCGCTAGTAGAATATCAAGTAAATAATGAGAATAATGGGAAAACAAACAATAATGAAGTATAGAATTTTCATTACGTCCAAGGTAGTAGCAAAAATCATGGAATTAACAGATATACATCAGTTGTAGTGTAATATTAATAAATATATAAATACGATACTTTATATAAGACCAGATTTAAGTGACGAAATAATCCTCATCTTAATCCTAACTAATATTATAAATGCGAAAGTGAGTTTGTTTGTTTATTTGTTTGTTACCTCTTACGCTTTAACTACAGATCTAATCGTCCTGAAATTTCGCATACACATAGTTAGAAGTACTATGAAGGACATAGAGTCCCTTTTATCCCGGGAAAAAGTACTGATCCCGTAGGAAATTCACGCGGGAGAAGCCGCGAGAAAAAGCTATTTAACTAATAGTTTAGAACTAATAAGAAAACACATTCCGACCAAACTCCTTGTCATCTCCCTAAATTTTAACTTGATTTTTATATAGACAGAAAAAATAAAATGTCGTACTTCCATATTTATTGTTTTTTATGATAACCTTCTGAAGTTTTGTTACATGGGGTATTTTTCTATGCTCTCAATTGTTGTGGCTTCAGGCCGTTAGCTAATAAACTTTGGAAAAAGTCGAGCTTTTGTGAACAATTCTACTGGTTTCGTGTGTCCCTGAAGTTTCTTAGATTAGCCTAAAGTTGAACAATAAAAAGTTTTCGTTTACGTTTCCTAATTTATAGTGATTCTTGCGTTTGTTTGAGCTTTTAATGAAAGGTCGAAAGCTGGAGAAAATTTTACAAAAACAACTTCCTACTGTGTTTTTTTCCCTGACGAACAATATAAATAAATATGATTATGAAACATGAAAAATTAACACATTTTTTTGGGAATTTGAGTAAAAATGTCGGGAAAAAGTAGAGGCCAAAAGTGTATTAGTGCAATAAAGTTGAAATACTTGAATAAGTTATTCTACAATTAGATCGCCATCACTTTTGCTGCAATTGTAGTAATAAAAAAGTGAGTGCGATAATGTCGTCAGCTAAGTATGATCTCAAAATACAAAATACAAAAATACAAAATTCATTTATTTAACTCCACAAGTTATACAATCTACTTAAAATAGAACACCTAAATTAGAACAACTTGTGGGAGTCCTGGAGACTCAAACTAGGCCGAGGCCTGTATCTTGTCTGTATCTATTGGTGAATAACCCAAATATATAAGTGTTATCAATACACATAATAAAACCGTAACTGGTCTGTGTCTGTACATAGATTTTTAAGAAAAAAAAACTATGAGGCGTCTTCATGGGGCCAATAAAAGCCAAAACCATTTTTTGTAGAAATTTTTACCGACCGTCTTTCTGTTTGTATGTATGCACATCACGCTAAACCAAATTTGATGCGGTTTTCACTGTTGTATTATAAGGTCTAACTTAAAATCTGGCATAGGTTTCTTCTTGATACTTTACAAAGAACCTGAGATACGCGCGGACGAAGTCGCGGATAAAGGCTAGTTAAAAATATTTTTTTCGAAATTTTCGAGCCAGATCCCCGTGGCGCAGCAAACATGATTTTTGACGAAAGATAACCTACATTAGAGCGTTAACACGGTACTATTGTGCTATGGCGCAGTGTCAGATTTCTGTCACACTGGTCAAGTATCATCGATTCTTATTGTCTTCTATTGTTTGAAAACTTACAGCATCGACAAACTTGTATATGCGGCTGAAAACTGCAAAAAATTGAAGTTTACACAGCAAGTTATGGCAATTAGGTCGTCAGCGAGCGCACATATAAGTTTGGTTTGTTATATGCAAGAAATGCGCTCATTGGAACTATGCTGGTAGTTTTTTTTACTGGAATAGGTTTCTCCGTATTCGAAATGTTTACGTCTGTTTGTTGTCAGATTTGACTTTTTTTCTATGGATTTCCTGTTTAGTGGACAATAGAGGGATCAGTGTCTTGAGGATGGTTCTCTAGTGCTCGGAACATTTATGAAGCTGTGTATATATCATCATCATCACCATCAGGCAACCCGCACGCTCATTTGCCTACTATTCTATAAAAAAAAAAAAAATTAAGGGCGAGGCTCTTGTCGGTGGAGTTCCTTCCATTTTACTCTTTTCATTGCCAACTGTTTCCCTTCCTGATACGACCCGGCGCTAACCTTTTCCTTTATTTGTCTTATGTAACTCTGTCTTGGTCTTCCTGGCCCCTTCTTCCTTTTACCTTTCCTTCTATGATGTTTCGTACGAAGTCATCATGCCGTATCAAGTGTTTAAATGTGGGACTTCCGAATTATTGAGAACAAAATTCAATTATTTACCTACTTGAAGGATTTCTATAGATAGATCTATGAATATTGTTTTTTTTTTTATTCGCGATTCGACGTGATAGAAGACGTGATATGGCCCTAAGTCCAGCATTTGTACATAATTTCTGAAAATTTGTGCAATAAAGTATAAATAAATAAATAAGTAAAGAAAGACCAATAAACACACTTTCAAATTTCTAATTTATTAGCTGCGCCCCGGGGTTTCGCTCCCGTGGAAATTTCTAGATAAAAAGTACCCTATGTGCTATTCCCGGTATTTTTCAACTCGAATACCAAATTTCATCGAAATCCGTCCAGTAGATTTTGCGTGATTGAGTAACAAACATCCTCACAAACTCGCATCCAAACTTTCGCATTTATAATATTATTAAGATTAATATGGATATAGACTAGCTGCGCTATAGGGGTTTCATTGTCGTAAGAGTTTTGGGTTAAAAAGGGTCAATGTCATCCCACCCGTGTACCAAATTTAAAAAAAAAATCCGCTCAGCCGTTGTGGCGCAATTGATACACAAACGCCCAAACATTCGCATTTATAACATTAGTAAGATAAGCTAAAGATAGTAAGATATTTTAGTCCAATCATCAATATCGTATATTACGTGGCCTGCAATGTGATAATGCACCTAATACTAATCATAGTTCTAACCCGTTATCAGTGATAAAAAGTTTTATCACATTTCACGTGGTACTTACCTATGACAATGCGAAATATTTGCATACTAGCCCTTAACCGCGGCTGCACCCGCGTAGAAACAAAAACATAATAAAAATAAAAAGAGAGCCTATCGCTTTCTCAAAAAGTCGGCAACGCATCGGTGACCTTCTTAGGGTCGTTGGTGTCTATGGACTGCGGTGATTGCTTACCATCAGGCAATCCGCATGCTCGTTTGCCTACTATTCTATAAAAAAATAATAATAATAAATGTATAGTAGAACAAACTAATCCAAAATAAGTTTTAATAATCAATGTTTATTTTTGTAGGTATTTTTATTTGTCATCGCTTTTACAAAATAAAACATTAGGACCCAAAAGCTTTATATCTTATTCTAGACTAGCTTCGCCCTCGGCTTCGTTCCCGTGAAATTTCATTTTTCACCTATTTTATCCCCCAAAATTCATTTTTTATTGCTCGCTATAAAGAAGGGTTATCGTTCAAAGTCAAAGTGATTTTTTTTTATTGAAACTTGGCCTTCAAAGAAGGCTCTTTTTCACGTCGATAACTAATAATTTAATCATAATATATTATGTCTCAAAGCTACAAACTACTGGCATTTCGGAACGACCACTGCTGAGAAGAAATGCCGAAAGAAACTCATAAAACAGTCTTGGTCGCCTATCAATCATGCGTTAATTCGGCGCCTAAAAACTCGAATCTTTCTGCAAAATTGCAAATTTCTACATTTCGCGGTCAGCGTCCAATTTTATATAGTTTAGACTACATGTTTCCGATCTTTATAATATTGTGATGCAAATATTATACTTTGTCACTGTAAATATTCCGAGCAACTGTGTCACCACAGGGCTATACTAAAGAACCTATCTATAACTTAATAATGTAGGTAGCTGGACTAAATGGACTTTTTGGGAACAGTTTGAAATAAGTTAAAGTTGTTAGTTATGGCAGTTTAAGCCATAATGCTGGTGGCTTAATCGTCAAAGAGCTTGGCCAACGTCCGGTAGGTCCAGGTTCGTTCTCTGGCCTGACATATTAATCAGATTCCTAGCAGAGGCTTCGCTTCCGTGGAAATTTCAGGATAAAAAGTAACCCAGTGCTAACTACAGTATTTTTTTACCCGTTCGTGTACCAAATTTGATCGAAACCTGTCCAGTAGATTTTGCGTGATTGAGTAACAAACATCCTTACAAACTCAAATTTACACTTTCGCATTTATTTTAGTAGGACCGTCCACCGGATCACCATAGTCGGCTTACGAATAAGGAAAACAGAGTGAAAAGGCATGTCAGGTGACTTGAAAAATTTGACACCAGTTAGGTTACTCAAAAGATTTCAGCCCTGTTTAAGTCCATTGGACTAAATCTGGACATTATAAAGAAGTCCAGTCCTGCTAAAGTATATAAAGACACTAACAGTCCTTTATAGAGGCGTTAAAGTTACAAAAAGCCATTCATTCAAAGATAAATGGATTAATGGCGGAACGGCCATTTTGAAAAATGGCCGTTTTGTTAATCTGACTAACAGTATGGTCATAGAAAAAGCGATGTGGTACAAGATCGGCAATAATAAATTATTTAGTTTATAAATTTCTAAAGTACACTTAGTAAGTTTGGTGTGGTGTATGGAATGAACAAATAACTTTTAGAAAAAGGTAGGGAAAAATAAACTAGAATAATTTGTCAAGTGCGTGTCGGGCCACGAACAATGTAGGGTTCCGAAGGTACCTATCCTGTAGAAATGCGGACACATTAACTTATATTTACTTCCACTTTTATATAACTAATGAAAATAACCTAAGTACGTATATACCATCATATAGAATGAAAATTATTCCTACGAATATTTTTCATACTAAAATCAATTTTGTATTTTCGTCTATTACTCATTAACGTGTAAAGTCTACATAGCCGTGATAATTTTCCTTTTAAATTCATTATATTTGCTAGTTATTATAATTTGTTTCATGTATCCACCCTCCACCATTTTCCTGTTCGAGGGGGGGGACACTTGACTCTAACAAAATTTATCACTTTAAAGTTAAATATTTCGCACACGGATCCCTAAATCAAAAAATGTTCTTCAGACACTTATAATATTTTTTAAAGACCTATCAAATGATACCCCACACGATGGTATAATCGAGAGAAAAAAATCATCCCCACTTTAGGTGTAGGAGAGGCACCCTAAAAAAATATTTTTCCTAATTTTATTCTACAGTTCGCTCCGCGTAATAAATATGTATATCTCTACCAAATTACAGTTTTCTAGTACTAGTAGTCTCTGAGATTAGCCGCAGACAGACGGACGGACGGACGGACGGACAGACATGACGAAACTATAAGGGTTCCTTGTTTACTTCGGAACCCTAAAAGGAATCTACCTTTTGGCATATAATCAGAGATCGGATATTCCAGTGCATATTTACCTAAATTTCGAGGACATACTAAAAGAATTTTTATTTTGGTAATTGCAATCACGATGATTGCAAAATCATGAATTATTATTGTAATAAAGATATTTAGGTTTACTTTTTATTTTTTCACTCAAAGAACATTTTAATTTGAAATAAAATTAGTACGGAACTCTAAAAATAGAATAATAATCTTCAATCAATAACTTGTACGTAATTTTATATTATTCCTATAAAATCCAATAACAAGTCATGAATTTTAAATCTGGGATTAAAAATGATGAATGATTTTTTTATTTTATAGTTGGTGCTTGGTGCTATCCACTCTTAGTTACGTACTTCCTTAAAAGTTTAGGTAAATATTCACTGGAATATCCGATCTCGGCATTTAAAAAAAAAAACATAAAATACATACATAAACAAAGTTATGCAGTTATCGGTTTCTTCTCTCTCTTTCTGCAAACGTGCTTTGCCGCTGAATTGCTTAAATTTTCCAGTGTAGACAATGTCTAGCGTGTTATTTATTTTATTAAGTGCGCACACCTGCGTTCATTTCTTATTTTATTGTGTGTTTAATATTTCGATTGAGAGAGCGAGATAGAGAAAATTATGATACGCTTAGCTTTTGCCCGCCTCTTCGCCCGCGTGAATTTCCTACTGAAACAGTGCTTTTTCCCGGTGCAAGGTACCCTATGTCCTTCCTAGTACTTTATTTTTTTTTACTTAATTTACTTTTTTTACTTTATTTTATCGTTATCCCGGGTAACCAGGCGTCTAGACCAGCAGTCGATTAAAACTATGTGTATGCGAAATTTCAGGAAGATTGGTTCAGTAGATAAAGCGTGAAGAGGTCACACACAAACTCACTTTCGCATTTGTTATTATTAGTTGGGATAAATCTATGCTTTCAACGAGAAAATATATAAAAAAATTAAGTAGTGTTAAAAAGGGGTGAACAGAACCAGATAGTGGTATGATCTGGATGCAACAAATAGAAGAAGTAGAGGTTTAGAAAGAGGTAGAGGTTTGCCCAGCAGTGGGACAATGTAGGCTAATTAAAAATACAAGTGTATTCGGCGTTTGCTAATACTTAGATAAAAGTATTGACATGAATACTAAAATAATAAAAATTGAGATACTCACTACTCAGGAACTAAAGGTCCGATTAAAAAAAAAAACTGTGTATAAACGGAACATAGCCGTATTTTGTATCCTATAACTATTTGAATACTAGTATAATCGCTAATCGCTCATGACTTCTGTCATAGTCCAAGGGCGAGTCTTTCACATTAATTGAATAGGTGTGAAAGAATTTGCTATGTGGTGTGTCTTGCCACCCTTCTATTCATGTTGTGAAATCGTTACGATTTTTTATATAGCCTAGTAGCTCTGGACCGTGGCTTTGCGCGCGTGTAAAATTAGTATCAAGTGCAGTATGTTTGTAAGAATTTTATGTTACGTCTTAACGCAAATTCTGCTAGATAGGTTAAAAATATATTTTTATTATAGCGTACCCGTTATTACACGACCAAAAAAGGAGTTATGTTTTCAGGGTTCATGTATGTAAGTTTCTTTATTCTATCATAAGTCCTAAACGGCTGAACAGATTTTGATGTGAGAGGTATTTTTAGATTCCTTGCATTCCTCTGAGTGGCATAGGCTATGTGAGTTGTCAATCGTGTTTTTATTTTTGAATAAATTAGCTTGTTTTTATCTCGAAATTGCGGCGGCGAGGCGTTGCTTGTAACACAAACGAATTCATCAAAACTATTACATTTTTATAGTGGAATTAGTTCAACACTATGACAATGTAGCGATATCCGACGTTATCAGTTTTTTCGTAAATTTAGCGCATTATCAGAGACCTAGGCTCCCCTATCTTATCACTTAGTTTAGGTGTAAACCTAGCTGCAAATATAATTAAATAATCGAAGCTATATATCGTCCTATTACATCAAAATTTCGGCCATTTAGTGGCCAGCGCATCATATCATTCAACAATGATAAAGGCATAAATATGTCTTATGTTAAAATAAAACGCAACAAAGGTAGAGTTTTGTTATCAGGGTATACGTATGTATGTAACATTCATTCCGCCATAATTCCTAGACGCTAAAAATATATTTTAAATTGTCAAAGACAGATTTATAGATGTGTGAGGTATCCGTACATTCTTACATTATGCCGGGTAACAAGGCGTCTATACCAGCAGTCGTGTTATTTTTAATAGTTACTAGCATAGGCGCGTATGTTAGATTGTCAAAGACAGATTTATAGATGTGTGAGGTATCCGTACATTCTTACATTATGCCGGGTAACAAGGCGTCTATACCAGCAGTCGTGTTATTTTTAATAGTTACTAGCATAGGCGCGTATGTTAGATTGTCAAAGACAGATTTATAGATGTGTGAGGTATCCGTACATTCTTACATTATCCCGGGTAACAAGGCGTCTATACCAGCAGTTGTGTTATTTTAAATAGTTACTAGCATGGGCGCGGCACTTCGTTCCCGCGGGAATTTCGGGAAATCCTCGCTTAGTGCTCCCCTACACTCTCTAAGCAACCTACATGACTTTCAGCTTTCTACGCCCAGTAGTTTCGGCTGTGCGTTGTCGATCAGTCACTCAGTCAGTAACAGTAGAATTTTATTATTTTGAGTAACTAAACCACTCTGTACCTTTCGTGTATCAATGTGTAGTTATCGTTTTTGAAAGAGACTCGAACTTGACTGATTTTTTGACATCGTAAATTTTAAATTTATTTGACATTACAACATTTAAATTCTTATTTGAAAATTGCACAGATGTTACAGTTCTTACGTATAACCAAATTTGTTGAATTTAGTCTCGTCTTATTGCCTAGGTATTAAGGTTCAAACAGCTGACAAAACAAACTTATATTACTGTTAGATTCGCAAATATTGCTTATAGACCTTGGGAACTGAAGTGTTAAGCAAATAGTCTGAAAAAATAATTGTCTAAGAAAATGAATAGCTGAAATGAACCATTGTATATTTACATATAAATACTATTTGAACCTCGTGGTTCTACTTGGTATTTAAACGAACCTCAAGGAATTTTGAAAATTCCACCCCTAAGGGGGTGAAGTGGGCAAAACTGTAATTCACGCGAGTGAAGAAGAGCAAAAAGCTTTATGAATGCAATAAAATATTGAGTATTGAAAAGCTCTTTCCAAAGTTACCATTTTTAGCTTATTTTATACTTATACAACAGAGAGACTATTCTTTCTACACGACTGTTTAATAATAAAAATAATGAAGTTTATTTAATTTAAATAAGCTTAAAAATAGCACCTTTAAATCGTCATATACTTAGTTGACGTCAGAAAATTACTTGAAGATTACTACCGCCTCCGAAGCGCAAGTGGAGAAGAGGCGGCGCAACAAACTCCACTGCTGCATTTACTAAGGCCTATGCACTAACCTCTTATTCATAAAAGTTAACGGACGTTTTTAGTTAAAATAGGTTTTGTCCTTATCTCTCGTTCCAATATTTGAAATTGAAAGAACGAGACAAAACATATTTTAACTAAAACGTCCGTTAACTTTTTTTATGAATAAGAGGGTAAATTTTCACTAGACGCGCCCCTGGGCTTCGCTCCCGCGGGAATTTTGGGGTAAAAAGTACCCTATGTGCTATTCCCGGTATTTTCCTACTCGTGTACCAAATTTCATCAAAATCTGTTCAGTGGATTTTGCGTGATTGAGTAACAAACATCCTCACAAATTCACAAACACACATCCAAGCTTTCACATTTAAATATTAGTAGGATTAGTAACAGTATTATTGAGTGATTCCGGTTATTGCAAAGTATACTTACCATCAAAGTAGTATCAATTCTCAAACCTAACTATAACAAAATTTCTGTTTATTAATGAAATACGTCCTCACGACCTTCAATCACAATAATTTGCCAATATTTGGCGTTTATTTGTCCAGCTGTCGACAGTAACGTGTTATCGCAGACTCTAAATTTTTAGACTTTATCTAGCCGAGCTATCTGCATGACCTACCTTATCGGCGACTTCATTAGCATAAAAAAAATCTACAGTATCTCTTTGTTTGTGAATAGAGATCAATTCTGGATCACATTGTGACCTGTAATGCATTTGACAATTTATACACACACTACTGCAAAAATATAGGTGTTATCTTTGAATTCACATTAAAACTTATTTATTTTAGATTTAGTTTATCTTTGTTGTTTTATCTGTTTTTAATTTTATTTTTAAGTTTTTAATGAATGTATTTACTCTGGGCTACGCTCTATCACAAAAGACAATTATGTCGATAAAAATGACATAGTGGGAGACTTTTGTCCAGCATTGGGGTAGGTAGCTAAACAAAAATGATACGTACCTTAGTCAGCTCGCCAATCGATTGTAATAGTGTGTAGTAACCTGTAAAGATGAAAATAAATATCAATATGATAGTTAGATTTAAGAAACACTTAGTACTTAGTTTAAAATGACAAGACAAGACAAGAATACTTTATTAGCACACAAGATCACATTTCCATACACAAAGTAAAAATAAATTAAATACAAAAAAAAGAAAGAAAAAAAAAGTAAAATGATAAATGGAATACTTAAAATGTAATAATCAAATCAAAATTAATTTATTCAGACAACTAGATCCATATGTGTTAGAAAAATTTATTCTATGTTAGTGTATATGTTACTGTAAAAGCTCGAACGTAAATCCTTTGATTTTCGAGTAAAACCTAAGATTTACGAACTCTTTATGGTAAAAGCCCGAACAATTTTGCGATTCGCACTTTTACCACCATTCGCTTGACTGATAGACAAGGTTTAGGTTATTTTTTTATGACCGTCCGGAAAGACTTCAATGGCGGAAAAGAAGGTAGGTTCAGGTTTTTTTTTATGACCACGCGGAAAGACTTGAGGGAAGAATTACTCTTTGTTTTATTCCCAAAACTAACATTTACTAGCCGTCAGTGGTAAAACCTAGCATGTACTAAATTCTAATTGTAAAAGCCCGAAAAAATTATCCCATTTTCATAAATCCTTACATTAACCAACTCATGTCGGTAAATCCTAAGACTTACTCTTAAATCTTAGGATTTACCGTAGTTTGAGCTTTTACAGTAACATATACACTAACATAGAATAAGTTTGACTAACACATATGAATCTGAATAAATTGTCAATATGATAGTTAGATTTAAGTAACTACAAGTTGTGTAGTAAAACGATGGCTGAGGATAGGGAGACATGGAAAAACTCCACCGACAAGAACAATGTTCTTAAATTTAAATGAATGAATAAATTAGTAGTAATTAGAGTGTACACGATTAGAGCATACGGTATAGTAGTAAGGTACAGTACTAACTTTTCTTACTATAATATAGTCTCTACGCATATACAACTCTATTATATCTCTACCGCTTTACCATATCCGTGTACACCAGGCATATGATATGCGTGGTAACAACAGTTTATCAAGTTAATTCTGGGTATTGAACGAAAACATTAAGTAATTAAGTAATTTACCTATAAAAACAAGTTCCAAGTTTTAGTGGACAATTATTACACGACTGACCAAAAAAGAAGTGTTATGTTTTCTTTATTTTTTTTTTATTAGTTTCTTTATTCCACCATAAGTCCTGAACGGCTTAACAGATTTTGATGTGAGAGGTATTTTTAGATTCCTTGCATTCCTCCGAGTGACATGGCTATGTGAGTTGTCTGTCGTGTTTTTCATTTTTTTATAATTAGCTTTTTTTAGTGAAGGGGTTTTAAACTGAAGATTCTTGTCATAGACGATGGGCGAGGGACCTGTTACTATACCTATCGGAATTTCCATAATCTCCACCAATAAGCCCAAACTAAGCGTGGCCTTCGAGTCTCACGACTCTAGGCTCTGTCTACCCCGTAAGAGATAAAGACGTGTCATTGTATCCGTAACAGTCACCGATCCCCAATTAGGCTAATGAAAAGTCATATCGACCTTTTTTGACCTCCGTGAGTCATTATAATCGCGCAATTAATTTTATCTCCTCAATCCTTACCATTAACATACTCTCACTTAAGGGCTGGTATACCTACGAGATTTCACCAACGGAAATATTCCGTAGTACATTATTTCCGTAAACAACAGGTATATGGAACTACGGCGCGAATCAGAACAAAGGTCAAACGTGAATCGGCCAATAGGAGCGCGCTATTTGGTATTCGAACTATGTAGGCCTGTTGAGAGTGAAAGTTTGTCCAATAGTAACAAATGGCTGCATGTGTGTGTAACGTATGTGAGAAGTTTTGGAGGCTCTACGGGTTATGTATTACGGATTACGGATAAGTTCGAGGATCGTAAAGTTTTGGCGATATGTGAGAAGTTGGGCCACGTTGCGTAAGTTGCATTTAAGATGGGTTATGTATGTTTGTTATATTATTTTGAACGCATAACTTATTATTCTGATTTATATATGATTTTATTGTAGTATTTTATATGTACTACGAGTAATTGATGTATTTTCGATCTCGAGTCTTATTTGGTCGTTAGGACAAAAATATGAATGTTATGAATCGAATGAAAAGAACTACAAAATAAAACGCCCGATTTCAATAAACGTAATGAAGATTTTTCTCACTACGATTTCAAAGATTGGCCTGTATTGCGTTTCATTCACATTATTGAAATTAAACATAACATTTTTTTGTGTAAAACGATTATGAATGGCAATGTTTGCCATAACAAAGAGCTGTAAACCTATATTGTGTTAAATGTCCAAATATATTATCGTCTAAAAGTATAATTTTCCAAGTGATTAATATTTGAATTCGATATTTCATTTTCACGCAATCTTTAGTAGGTATTCAAATTCAGCGGGTCTAAAAATGTTACTTTGAGGAATTCATAAGGTGATGATTTGTATTGGAAAGGGATCATTGTGAATAGACAAAGTGACCTTTTTATTAACGCTGTTTGTTTGTTTGTAAACTCTTTATTACATATACACACATGAAAAATACAAAACATAGTGAAACAAAAAGAGAGGCGTACAATGGCGGACTTATCCTAAAAAGGGATTTCTTCCAGTCAACCAAATGTGTTAGTATGTCAGTGCTGTTATTAATCTTCATTGTAAATGATATCATTTTAGCAATCCTACTTCTATTATAAATGCGAAAGTTTGGATGTGAATTTGTGAGTTTGTGAGGATGTTTGTTAGTCAATCACACAAAATCTACTGAACGGATTTCCATGAAATTTTGTATACGGGTAGAAAAATACCGGGAATAGCACATAGGGTACTTTTTATCCCGAAATTCCCACGGGAGCGAAGCCCCGGGGCGCAGCTAGTATTACATGTATACAATTTATTCTTTTTTAAGACAAATTCCTTTCATACCTACAAATTCCTAATTGCTTGTTTTGAATCTAATATATCCCATACCTAGAGACTAAAAGGTTAAACGCTATAAAAATTATAAAAACACAACCGTTCTTTGTGCAGTCGGGTAATATAAAAAGGCGATGCACTGCAGAGCGTTGTCCTAATGCCTCGATCATTATGTCATAGTAAACAGTACTTGCTTATCTAGAAAAATGTTGCATTTTTTAATAAATAATAGTATAGTATGTTTTATGAAGTCATTGAACGAAGTACTTACCGTATTACGTTTGTGTACTTATAGTTCAATACTGTACTAATATTAGATAACTAGCTATTGTCCGCGACTTCGTCTGTGCGATGAAAGCCTGCGACCAACTTAAAATTAAACTTTGCAATACAACTGAGTAAACCGCATCTTTCACGCAATATTTAGCGTGACGCACGTACAATCATACAGACAAAAATAATAAAAAATAATTTTGGCTTCTATTGGTCCTAAACACCCCTCATTTCTACATCTCCTGTGTCTACAGACCATAGATTTAAAATATCTATGCGTGCGCGCGCGACGACCTATGATTCTATGGTACAGATATAGATACAGTTTTATTATATGAAGCCGCGCAGTTTGGCGGTCGTTAGGTGGTTTGCTCTGACACCAAGGTGTATAGGTCGATTGCCCTTGCTACACAATCGATAAAAATAGAAGAAAAACCCAATCCTTACTAATATTATAAATGCGAAAGTGAGTTTGTTTGATTGTTTGTTACCTCTTCACGCTTTATCTACTGAACCAATCTTCCTGAAATTTCGCATACACATAGCTGGAAGTACGGAGAAGGATATATGGTACCTTTCATCCCGGGAAAAAGCACAGTTCCCGTGGGAAGTAGCTTTTGCCCGCGGGCGAAGCCGCGGGCAAAAGCTAGTTAATATTATAAAAGCAAAAATGAGTTTATTTATTTGTTTGTTACCTCTTCACGCTTTATCTACTGAACCAATCTTTTTGAAATTTTGCACACACATAGTTAGGAATACTGAGAAGGACATAGGGTACTTTTTATCTTAAAATTCCCTCGGGGGCAGAGCCCCGGGGTGCAGCTAGTTATTCTAATAAAAAAAATGAACACTCACCATTGGAGCGAGCAACGCTGCCAACCGCAACTAGTGTTGAATAAAAATGGCTGGAATGTTTGTCTATCGCCAATAAATATTTGTGTGAAAATATTAAAAACGTTTGGTTTCGATAAGCGAAGTGCAGTGACTATTAGTGACGTGAAAACATGACGTGTGTTATCGATATTTATTTCGCGATTTAATTTTTTTTTTATTGTTATCCAAACAATAAATAAAAAAAGTCTTAAATATGCCTATGCTACTTGAGCCAAGTGAAGCTTTTCTTAAGTATTTTTATTAAAGTGTGCCATAATTTTCAAAGTTTCACTTAGAAAATTAATCGTAGTGCACCAGTTAAAATATAATGTTAGAAGTAAATAAAAGGAAGATATTTGCAATGGTTTGTAGTTAATATGTTTGCGGTTTATAGTTAACTATCCTTCGCCCGCGGCTTCGCCTGCGTGAATTTCCCACGGAACAGTGCTTTTTCCCGGAAAAGGGTTTATAGTTAACTAGCTTTCGCCCGCGGCTTCGCCCGCGTGAATTTCCCACGGGAACAGTGCTTTTTCCCGGGATGAAAGGTACCCTATGTCCTTCTCAGTACTTCCAGCTATGTGTATGCAAAATTTCAGAAAGATTGATTTAGTAGATAAAGCGTGAAGAGGTAAAAAACAAACACTCACTTTCGCATTTATAATATTAGTTAGGATATGCAAGAGAGAATAGATATTTTTTGGATTTGCGGGTTTGCGTATACCACCCTACATCTCATCTTTGCTTCCCATCAGGCAAGATAGTGGTCAAACGCACTCAAATTTTTAATAAAAAAAATCTATGTAGTGTCAAAAATATTATTATTCTCAGTAATGCTTATATGAAGGCCGTCTTAAAAATAACATCGATGTTTTCAACTTGTAAAAATGATGCCGGAGAAATTATCGATAAAAAAGTTTCCCATCCCCAAAGAGGGCCAGGCGTTATCATTGCAAGAGATTGCGAGCGAAATGTCACAGATAACTAATGCCGAATTAAGTTAGATTAGGTTCCGCTAGAAACTTACTATCTAGCCTAGATCGGGCTAGTTCGAGGTCGCGATGATATTTTTACAAATTTAGGACGTTATACTGATAAGAAGTAATCATAGTTTTTGAGATATTTAAGAAATTCACACATAATTCGAATAACAAGATTGGTTGTTGGTATAATTTTATTGCGTTGACGTACTGATAAAGCTTGGTGCCTCTACGTATTCCTGAGAAAATGTCTTGACAGACCAACAACCCATGCAACTTTTGTGCGGAACTTGGCAAGTTTTATTTTTTATTCTAGTTCTCAAGAAAGTAGTGTAATTTTTTAGGGAACCAATTATTTATTTGTTTTTTTTTTTTTATTTTCTTGCGGGTTGATTTTTTGAAAGGCTAATTTTGATTTTAAATCCCGGGTATTCCATCAACTATCTCCATGCCAAATTTTTAAGTTTTATTAAAACTTTAGCATCTATTAGTATAGATTTTAAAAAAATATATTAGATCAAATGATTCATCTGTAGTAGAGAAACAAACACCTTACATTTATCTATCGATATAATGAAACTAGTGCAGAGAAATACAAAAATACCAACGCACCACGCGTCAAATTATATATCTGAGTCGTCCGGACGGACGGACAAAATATCAAAACAATACATATCTAGGTGTCGGGTGGAATAACAACGATAATTAAACATTAGTTGGTGTGTCACAGGAAGTTCATGTTTACTTCAAACAGGTTCAACATTTTTTACAGAATAAGTATAAAACAGAGGAATGCAGGGCTTGCTAACCTGGTTAAAATTCTAAACCAGCTCACTCGATGCGCCATACATTTAAAAAAAGAGCGTTTTAAATCAGTTACGGTTGAGCAAAACCATATATTATTTCTGGTTATGTTCAAAGCGCGATATCATTTCAGTTCCTGTTCAAAATACCGGAAAGACCCAAAACATTTCGCTCTTTTCGACGATCGTGTTCTATCTCGCTCTAACTATGATTATTTCTCACTCTCGCTCGATATAAATCTAACCAATCTACACGTTGAGACTTGCAAATGCGTAAGTGAGATAAAACGCTGAGCCATATACCCGTCCTTGTCACTCGCCCGCGCGGGATTAACCAGGTAATTTCCGCTCGCGAGACCGATTCAAAAGGGTTTTCACTCCGATCGTAATGGCCCGAGCGTTACTGCGTAACCAGGTCAAAACACTTATTTTTTAGGTTTTTTATTAACCGGTTTCAAGCCCTGGAGGAATGTCTGTACATTTGGGTTGGTAACCTGAGACACAGGATCTCTCCTAGTTCAGGGGCCAGCCCGCCATAATCTCTTGTCCTTTAGTCATATTTCTCATGACTGAGGGTCGTGGTCATTTGGAATGAAACACAACGACTATCTTGGCAATGTTAATGGAGTGGTTTGCTTTTGCCTTCTCCATTTCACACACTAGCTGATTGATGATCATCAACCAGAGTGCAGGTTTCTTCACGATTTATTTCACCGGAGGCAATTGGTGGTCGATGAAAACTAACATATGTACATGAGTTAGCTTGGTATACCACTCCGCCACCACCGCTTCTATACCTACTACTACTACTGTACCTAGATTAGTTAAAATAGTTATAAGGTAAAATTGTAACTGATTATGGTGAGAAAATTAATGTTATAATTATTAATGTAGAATTTTATAGAAGGAGGAGAAGAAAGCGACCTTTAGCAATAAAACTGTGAAAACCACATCAAATTTTATCCAGTAGTTCTTGCGTGATGCTTGTATTAACATACAGAACAGACAAAAATCCTAATAAACAATTTTTTTTACTTCTATTGGCCATATAAACCCCTCATATTCTTGTTCTTGAATATTTCTTAAGTACACACACAGACCTGTTACAATTTTATTATAAGTATTGACGCAATACGAGTACATACAAGAAAACTGCACACGAAAAACCTCCCACCAAGCGCGGTCTCGGAAAAAGTGAATCACCGAAAAATCGCTGACAATCGCAAGAGTGTGGGATTCCTAAAACTCAGTCGCCATTGATTCCAACAGCACAAGAAATGTTTGCAGACGCGACGTTCTAAATAACTGCTTTGCTATGTTCTACTCGGAAACTGAAAGGTTATATTTACTATTAAAAAGTAAAAGTAGGCCAACTGATTCCGATTTTCGAGAAATATGCACGAAAAGTTGTAGTCATGTCGATGTTTTAGAGAATAAAAATTATCTTCCCTTAAACTAGATTAAAAAAGGCATTTTATAACTTGACTCGGCTTCACACAGGTGAAAGTTATGTAAATCTTCCTCAAGAAGTTTCCTATCCAACAATGAAACCACATCTAAATCCGTAGCGTGGTTTAGGCGCGAGAAATGATAGAGGCGGAGAGCGACATTATACTTTATAGAGTCACGGCGTTTTACGATAACAATTGTTTAACAACAGACGCAATGCTTAATGCGATCTCTTCGTCGTTTAAGGATTAAATAAACACACAAACATGAATAACTCTAATTTCAGTTAGTCGAGTAAAAAAGTAAATGTGTGGGTGGACTCCGTTCTTAAAACTATTTAATCCACGTAATAAGAGTCTTTGATGATAAAATAGGCATTTTGCCCGCACAGATAGACAGACGGATCTCGTGACAGTTTCCTAGATCCGGCCGTTTAGTATGTCTGTATCAGCGTTTCGATAAAACCTCGGTGGTCACTGTGAGAAAGTTATGATCATTTTTATCTCATTTCTGTCATTTTGTATTTCGTTTAATTATGAATATTATTATTTTTTTATTTATCTTGTAATAGCCTTTGCTTGCGACTTCGTCCGCGCGGAATTTGTTAGGTTCTTAGCGGCGTATGATAATGAAACCTGAGCTAGTTTTTATTTATTTAGAAATACCGACTGTGAAAACGCATTAAACATTTAGTGTTTGCGTGATGCGCGTAGAAACATACAGACAAACATAAATTATTTTTTTATATTTAAAGATTTGAAGGCTGGATTAGTGTCTTTATACCTGAACCAATAGGTTCCAGGTTCGACCCGGGTTATATATGTAAGTTCGATAATTTCGTGGCTTTACTAAACGTAATTTCATGAAATTTTTCATGGAGATGATTCAAAGTCTCAGACTACTTTTCCTTTTAGGCCCCGGACGAAGTCGCGGGCTATAGCTAGTTGCTTAAGACTAACTACTATATAGTTAACAATAATATGCGTCTATTTTTAAACATTTGAGTATGATTACTCTATGTTTTAGGACTATGAGTATCCTGTTACTGTTGACTCAACGCCGTCTAGTTGCAGCGATAAGAATGTGCAAATACGCACACAAGTGTCTACTGCATTTTTAATACCTAAATACTATTTTTTAGAGGACTTTGTCTATTTGTATTGAAAACATTAATAGATGGCGATTCCAATGTTCGGAAAGATGAAAACTGGTTTATGTAACATTGTACACTTAATGCTAAATTGTATTGTATGTTGTAAAGTGAATTAATTAATAAATAATAAATTTGAGATCTACTAACTTCAAGATATTTTTGAAGTAAAACAACTATTGGCGCGGCTTGGCAGTAAAATCGACTCGAATGCCGTGACGGGAAATAGTGTGACCATCGTGCCATTGATGCTCAAACGTTTTTACATCTCAGTCCCGTGACGGCTAACTTTTTTGACAATGTATTTTTGTAATTTTTTTTAAATTTATTTCTTACTATTTGTGTCAACTAGGGAACTGAACAGTCAGCTTAATCAGGTTTCCTCACGATCTCTCGTCAAAGCTATTTTGCTTACGATTGTACCTATTGTTTTATTTAACATTGAAATTGAATTACAGGAAAATTAGTCAACTGATGTCCAAATGCTGGCTAGAATTGCATATAACTATAATGCAGATAAAAAAATTGGTATTAGAATTTTAATAGTTGTTAACATACCTATAATACATCACTTTAGTAATTCTTATTTTTTATTTTAACAATTCTGACAGTAGGCTAATTCAATTTTTTTGGGAAAAAAAATAAAACTAGAGCGTCACGGCCGAGAGCGTCGAAGACAAACAAATTTTGGAATTTGAGAGCGTCGCGGCCGAGAGCGTCGCGGATTGAGAGATTGATTGAGCCACATGTTGGATGGTTCGGCTTGCGAATGTTGTTAAGCATTATAAAATGATAAATCAAAAAAGAATGTGCTAAAAATAACCTATTTAAAAATAATTTTCGTAAAATAAGAGTGGAAAATTGTGAAATCGTCCGCGCTGCATGGCCTGTGGTGTGGCCCTAGAATAGCACCAACCCATCTCTTCCCGTGGGTGTCGTAAGAGGCGACTAAGGGATTTAAAACACCAGAGGATGGGCAGCAGCATCTTTCCGCGTACTATGCCATCACACTGCGATCGCCAACCCGCCTGCCAAGCGTGGCGATTACGGCAAAACCCTCCATGGATGAAATCCTTGGGGGAGGCCTTTGTCCAACAGTGGACATCTTTCGGTTGCATGGAAAGTACATACATAAATTGTAGCCTATGTGTCACTCAGGTATAATGTAGCTTTCCATAGGTAAAAGAATTTTTGAAATCGGTTCAGTAGTTCCGACGATTATTCCCTACAATCAAACTCACAAACTAACAAACACTTCTTCTTTACAATATTAGTGTGATATCAAAAACTAGTTGTACAGTGTCCTGCATGTATGATATCACACATAGAACCCTATGTGGTGGTAAATACAACGAATTCGCAATGAATTTGGGTAACATCCTACCCAAAGAATTTTCTCATGAGCGAAAATTTTATAGCTACGACTGACTATTGAAGATTGAGAGAAATATGCAGAACTCCGCATAAAGCTGGGATACACTAGTAATAAAACAGAATATGTTGAGATTTAGGTGATCTACTCATGACTGTAAAAAAGGCGTATGTCGTGATAGAGTTTTTCGTCGGAAAAACGAGATTTGGTTTATTTGGTAGTTGTTTCTTATGAATTTGAGTCGTGGTGGGTAAAAGTGTTTTTGATGTACATCTATTGACGTGGCTTGGCAGTAAAATCGACTCGAATGTCATGACGGAAAATGGCATGATGAGTCGTGCCACGATACTCATTTGTTTTACATTTGCCGGGCATGCCATGACGGTAAAACTGTTTTTTGGTTTTTATCGAGTGTGTTAATGTCAGATTTAATTCCAGTCGCTTAAATCTCTAGTTTCAATATTTTTTTAAGTGAAGCCATAATTGACAACTAGTTATAATAAATAATAAAAATCTTTATTTTTATATAATACTAGCTTTTGCCCGCGGCTTCGCCCGCGTGAATTTCCCACGGGAACAGTGCTTTTTCCCGGGATAAAAAGTAGCCTATGTGCTATTCCAGGTCATTATCTACCAAATGTGTACCAAATTTCATCGAAATCCGTCCAGTAGATTTTGCGTGATTGAGTAACAAACATCCTCACAAACTCACAAACTCACAAACTCACAAATTCACAAACTCACAAACTCACAAACTCACATCCAAACTTTCGCATTTATAATATTAGTATGGATTTATCAGATCTCCCTATGTTGCGTAGGTACTACATAGACTCGCGTTATCTAGGTTCAATGCCTGGTGTATGATAAAAAATATAACTCAGTCGATATCCTTTATGTAACAGGCCTAACCGTTTGACTAGCTGTTGCATGGGGCTCCACTATTGTGAGATTTAACATATAAAAAGCAAAATCATATACAAAATAATATAATTCGCATTTCTCGAAATTTTTACAGCAACGGAGCTTCATAAAATCCCAAATAATATTATAAATGCGAAAGTGAGTTTGTTTATTTATTTTTTACCTCTTTATGTTTTATCTACTGAACCAATCTTCCTGAAATATTGCATACAAATAGTTGGAAGTACTGAGAAGGACATAGGGTACCTTTCATCCCGGGAAAAAGCACAGTTCCCGTGGGAATTTCACGCGGGTTAATCCGCGGGCAAAAGCTAGTCTTTAATAAAAATAAAAAAATCCGCTACTGGACACAGGTAAGAGCTGATGTACTCACGGATTTCAGTTAGGCTTAGTTTGTATTGAAAAAACATAAAATTACGTCCAAATCCGTTCAACCATTTAGGAGGAGTTAGTTGACAAACAAATGTACAAAAGAATTATATTAAGATTTATTCTAACTTGCCTACATAGCACAACTTTGAAAGGTCATAGACCCATCGCTACAGGAAAACGTAGGATATTTAATAAAGTTATTTCGCAATAGGACGAGGCAAGGACAAGGTTAGACTTGTTTACCTGTCTTACGGATATTTATTCACTACTAGCTGAAACCAGGGGCTTCGCTCCCATGGGAAATTGAAGATAAAAAGCCTAGGTACAAATACTCTACCCATATTTTAGCGAAATCTACTGTTTATAACATTATAGTAGAAATCTATAATACAATATAAATTGTAGAAGAAATCGTATTAAAATCTATAGGTAAGCTAATACACTAAAAATAAAGATTCTTAAAATAATGTAGAAGTACATGTCATAAACTTTGATTTTCTTCTTTTTATGTAGAAGAAAATTAAGGTTGTTCCATAACAATCCACCACCACAGAGTTTATAATGATATAATCCAAATAGAAGTATCATAAATGCGTTATTTTGCCGCATAGAACTGCAAACTGAATTAACATAAAAAAAAATCACTCAATATAAAAAAATAATTTTCGTTCGGATTTCAATTGTCAATTACGTATTGCTGCATACGTTCACTTGTTTTCGTCCGAGATACCATAAATAATACTGTAGATGGCACCTCTATGCATTATAATTCCAAATTCCGTGTTTCCTACAACGAAATATAAATATTTCTGTCATCTTAGTCCCAATCTCGCAAACTCATAACAACAGACTCACATTTCTTGTAGTTTAAACTAAGTCGGTTAGATTCGCACCGATGTTATGTGAATAGTGGCTCTCGTAGACCGTGCTACGAACGGTCTACGAGATAATAGCATTTGTGCTATTTCTATGGAGCTCTCGTAGAGCATGCTACGATCGGTCTACGAGACTAGACAGAGAGATAGCGATGAAAATTATCGTATCAGCGTTTATTGTCAAAATTTGGTAATGTTAAAAACGGTTAACCGTTTACGAATAATCATGCTCTGATATTATTAGGTTCTTGTTGCATTTTATTCTCTGTAATTTTTATTCACTTTGAACCAACTTTTTTTGCAATTTAACTATAACTTCTATGCAAGAAAAAACATAAAATGTGCTGGTTGATTACTTGCTGTGCAGATTGTAAATGTCAATCAAGGGGTTTAAGGTTCTACAAATAGGCGATGGCTATCAGGCCTATAAGGCCTATTCAGATATAGACTATATATCTGAATCTCAGTTCTACTATTAAGCTAGCTAGACGTGGCCTTTGAGTTTCGCAGCCCTTGGCTCTGTCTACCCCGTATGAGAAAAAAGAAAAGTAAAGATGTGTCTATATCTTTTTAAAATTATGAAATGTTCATCTATCAATTCGATGGTATCGTCGAAATCTTTGACGTTTGTGAGCTGGAGGGCTAGACGAAGTCAGGAGGGCTAGACGAAGTCAGATTTTAATAGCGATAGCGACAATCGCAAACGAAAAAATGTATGGGATTGACATAAGGCTTCGCTAAATCACGTGGTTGATCGTCATCTTGTCGCTAAGCAATCGCTAAGTCCATTGTAGCATCGATAGTAAAATTCGAATTTGACATTCGCTATGGAATCGCTACGACGTAATAAAACTTCGTCTAAGGCCGCTGATATTAGTTATTGTTTATTTTTGTGAAAAAGTGTAATGAACGTATTTACGAGTTCTCACTAGTTGGCACTTCGGTCGGGTATGGTCATGCCAATGGTACATTACTGTCATTTGGGTAGAAAATGCAGCAGTGGAGTTTGTTGCGCCGCCTCTTCTCCACTTGCGCTTTAGAGGCGGTAGTAGTTTCTGACGTCCCAACTAAGTATACAACGATTTAAAAGTGCTATTTTTAAGTCTATTTAAATAAGTAATTATCAATTTATTTGAATTTGACAAGTGTCTTTCCTTACTCGTAGGTGCTGCCATCTGGTGGAAAATTTGAAACTTCTTTTGCCCACGGCTTCGCCCGCGTGAATTTCCCACAGGAACAGTGCTTTTTCCCGGGATGAAAGGTTTAAGATTGGTTCAGTATATAAAGTGTGAAGAGGTAATAAACAAACTCACTTTCGCATTTATAATATTAGTTAGGATAGCCCTGGGAGATCTCTAGTTGGAAACCCATCCTGGGTATACCATCAGGTCATACCTACCATAATGCAATGTCATCAGAATTGAAACCACGTGTAAAATTTCTACTCTGAAAGCAAAGGCTAAGATAGTCTTTGGGTCGTCGAGCCATCGAAGTTAGTAAGGTTGCGGAAGTAAGTCTTTAACTTGCAAGATTTGATTACAGACAAACTGACAGACAGACAGACACTAGATAACTGACAAACAGACAGACCGACCGGGACAGGAGCGAATTTAGCAAAAACACGTTTTAAAAAAAAATTCCCCTTGCTAGGGTTTGCACAGCCGAGGTGAGGCTAAATAAAAGCTTGTAATAATAAACAGAATCCGGCATTTTGTAATGCACATCTAACTGAAATGGTATTTATTTGTTAAATTAATGTAACAAAATTAACTGCTCGATCCTGTGGTTAAATAATTAATGTTTTGGTTACATTTGCTTTCATTTCAGTGACTAATTAAATTACTAGTTTGACAAATATTAGAATTATCTTCTGTAATTACGGTAATTTAACTGAATTAAGGTAATTTCCGCTGCCTTTTTTTCCGCTTCTACAAAATACACGGGTACCACTGTACATGGTATTATTTAATTTTAAGGACAAAAGTATGAGAGGTCTTTATCGGGCCAATAGAAGCCAAAACTATATATTTTTTAATTTCTGTCTTTCTGTCTGTATTGTACGTAGGTACAACGCAAAAACTACTGAATGTAATTTCATGCAATTTTCATAGTTGCGTAGCTGAGCACGCTTAGAACCTGAGACATGAACGATAGTAAATTCCACGTAGACGAAGTCGCGGGCAAAGCTATCTATTAATAAAGTAGATATGTATTATATAACTCTGTTATTATGTATGTGTATTTACTTTGGTCTTTGCGATAGTACTGATAAAATGCGTTTCTTTTGCCTGATATAAAAACTAGTTCATTTATCTAATGAAGAAACCGTTGTTTGAGTTTGACTCTACTACATATAGTATACCTATATATCTAGTATACATGTATATAGTTATAGTGATATGGAGTAATGACTATAGCCTATCAGTCTTTC
Source organism: Ephestia elutella (assembly GCA_018467065.1). Classification (NCBI taxonomy): domain Eukaryota; kingdom Metazoa; phylum Arthropoda; class Insecta; order Lepidoptera; family Pyralidae; genus Ephestia; species Ephestia elutella. The sequence goes on from CM031571.1 coordinate 1,457,218, forward strand.
TGTATGCTTAGATCTTTGCAGTGCGCAGTGCAACACTGGTCTCTGCGATCTTTCAACGACCAAAAGATCGCATAAGTTGGTGCGCCTATTGTTAAACAATTGTTATTTATAACGCTGTGATTGAAGATTAATATCGCAATGAGGGCTATTGCATTCAAAAATTCCTCCAAATGTCAGCATTTACTAGTAAGGACATACATCCCGGCATGAGTGGACTGATTACCCGTCTGGTGCTTGCGCTGGCCTCCCCAATCTCTCTCTCTTTAGTCGTATTTCCTCATGACTGAGGGTCGTGGTCATTATATGGAATGAAACACACACAACGACTCTCATGGCAATTTTAATGGAGTGGTTTGCCATTGCCTTCTCCATTTCACACACTAGCTGATAATCATCAACCAGAGTGCAGGTTTCCTCATGATGTTTTCCTTCACCGGAAGCAAGTGGTGGTCGATGAAAACTAACATGAGTCAAATTGGTATACAAACTCATGTAGCCCGGGCAGGATTCGAACCTGGGATTTTGTATCCTCAGGCGGGCGCCCTACCACTCGGCCACTACCGCTTCTATCCTCCCCAATAAGTAATAATAAAACTTTTTTCCAAAAAAAATGAACCGACTTCCAACATAAAACTTAAAATCATGAAATAACAATATGGAAAAATGTATTGGCATGCTACCTACTGAATGAGGTGAAGTCGGTGCCAAGTGCAGGAGTAAGGGTGTTATGTAATTGTTTAGCTAGGCATTTTATATATATATATGCATACACGATTCTAATGTAAATTTAAATTATTTAATTTTATCGGCACCGACTTCGCCTCATTCAGTAGGTAGCATGCCAATACATTTTTCCATATTGTTATTTCATGATTTTAAGTTTTATGTTGGAAGTCGGTTCATTTTTTTTGGAAAAAAGTTTTATTTTATCATTTTTAGTGCTTCTACACATATTTTCTTTAATAAAAACTTAAACTTTTCTTCTGGCCGAAAATAAAGAATTAAGAATTCGAAACTTTTTAGGTCAGTTTGATTTGAAATGCCAGAACATGTCAAATTGTCTATTATTTTTGGCACATAAATAGACCGAAAGCCCGCGACGACCAAACCCTCCTTATTTTAAAAATGCTGAATGTTTCTCTGCGTGGTATATACGGTTTAAAACTATTAGCGACTAGGTGTGAATTTTGGATCTTAGTTGCTTATGCAGGTAATATGGCTAGCAAGGATGATTATAGGTATAAAAAGCACCCTTGGGGCCTCCCAAAGTAACATAAAATTCAGATTTTGTAATAAATGAAATATAACTATAATTTAGTAAAGTTACAATGTCTGGCAGGGGTTTGTTTCTGCACCAATTGCTTGGCAATGGATGTCATGATTTCTCATATTATTCGAAATAAAATCTTAAAAAAAACTTTTACTTTGAGGAAATTGGGCTATCACTTTAAATATGATTGCTACAAATTATCTGCCTAAGCAATCATGATCCAACTTTTATAGTCGCTAATCGCTATTTCTGTGTTGGGGACATGCATAGAGAATCTTGAGTTTTCATAAAATAAGGAAGGGCATGCTGTCGCGGGCTTTTGCTCTATAATCCAATGTTTGAATTTGAAAATTTTGTTAGGTATCTTCAAAATTACCGAACAGATTCTGACGTGGTTAAAATGGGACCAACTTGGGAATAAACTCTTTCGATTAAAACAATAATTTCTGAAATCAGTCCACTATAGGCGTAGAAATCGGCGAACATACATAAAAAAAAAACATACATACATCGAACCTGAAACACATAACCTCCTCCTTTTTTGGGAAGTCGGTTGAAAAGGACATACATCTGTCAGATGGCACAACGCTGTCAATAACGATGTGTCAAATTCAAATGATAGTATTGTACCATTGACATGACCATACTCTTTAGTGAACGTAAATACGAGTCAGTTAGCGTCCAATTTAATCCATACTAATATTATAAATGCGAAAGTTTGGATGTGAGTTTGTGAGTGTGAATTTGTGAGTTTGTGAGGATGTTTGTTACTCAATCACGCAAAATCTACTGGACGGATTTCGATGAAATTTGGTACAGAGGTAGATAATGACCTGGAATAGCACATAGGCTACTTTTTATCCCGGGAAAAAGCACTGTTCCCGTGGGAAATTCACGCGGGCGAAGCCGCGGGCAAAAGCTAGTCTATACATATAATAAAACAGTAAAAATATTTTGTCTGTACATTTAGTATTTTTGACTGAAATGGATAGAGGGACACTTAAAAAGAATAATAGAAAGCAAAAATATTTTTTTGGAATTTCTTGTCTTCTGTCTGTCTGTATGTATGATCACGCTAATCTCCGAAAGTACTGAACCGATTTGAATGAAACTTTTTTTGTTGTATAGCTATTAAGCCTGGGCAACATTTAGGCTATAATTTATTTTGAAAACTGGAACACCTGATGAAGAACCATAACAGAAAAGCAGCTATGGAAATGGCGCCTTATTAAAAGTCGTTCAACCTGATGAGCATTTTCTGCTGACGTATAAAAATTGAAGATCTGGAACATCTGATGAAAAGCTCCAAGAGAGATTTTTCATCTAAGCGAAACTCACGCGGGCGAAGCCGCGTGTAACAGCTAGTGTATTTATATTTCTTAAAAACTAAAGCTATATTACCACTACATTTCTTTTATTTTCGGCTTAGCTAATGCTCCCAAAATAGTATTATTTTGTCTTCAATTTACTTTTAGTTGTGTTGTGTTTATATATATCTATCGTTCCTTCATCATCATCATCATCAAATTTAAGAGCGAGGCTCTTGTCGGTGGAGTTCCTTAATTTTTTCTCTCTCCATTGCTGTTTTACTTCTTGATACGAGACGCTCACTTTTTCCTTTATTTGCCTCATGTCTGTCTTGGTCTTCCTGGGCCGCTTCTTCTTTTTACTTTTCCTTCTATAATTTTTTTATATTTTTATTAAAGATGGGTTTGCTCTTGACCACAATCTTGCCCGAGGACAGAGATTATCTCTACGATGAAGCGAGCTTACCCAGAAGCAGCCTATTCACTCTGGTTTTGAAGAGAGTCAGGTTGTATGTGCTCGGGAACACAGACGCAGGATATATCGTTCCTTAGAATAAAGAAAAAAATAAAGAAGCTTGAAGCTCTTTGGATATTGTGTCTTTGATATGATTTGTTTATTTCTTTGATTAGTTGCGTTCGTTAAATACAAAAACATAGTTATTTTAGGTGTTTTTATCTGAATTTAATGTGTGTTGATAAAAGGTATCTACATTATACTATGTTCGCATCGTTACTTAATTAAATGCACGCACATATTGAAAATATACAAGACTAGCCACGCCCCGGGGCTTCGCTCCCGTGGGAATTTCGGGATAAAAAGTACCCTATGTGCTATTCCCGGTATTTTTCTACCTGTATACCAAATTTCATCAAAATCCGTCCAGTAGATTTTGCGTGATTGAGTAACAAACATCCTCACAAACTCACATCCAAACTTTCGCATTTATAATATTGTAATATAATATTATAATTATTTAATTATTTTATTATATTATAATTATTTTATTTAATATATTATAATACTAGCTTTTTGCCCGCGGCTTCGCCCGCGTGATTTTCCCACGGGAACAGTGCTTTTTCCCGGGATAAAAAGTAGCCTATGTGCTATTCCAGATTATATTCTACCTATGTATCAAATTTTATCGAAGTCCGTTTATAGTCGGGGCTGTGAATTTTCAATTGTATGGAGGTGGTAACATTAAATCCTACGATGGTGATTTTTATAAACTACATAGATATATTACAACTACAAATTTAAGTGTAAAAAAAAAAATCACCACCGCCGTTTTTTTTTAAACGCTATTATAAGTCTCATATTGTTATAACTCTCAAACAAAAAATCCTACCAGGGTGATTTTTTGTTACATGTTTCCTTACGAATAATAAAAGCTTGATTTAAAAAATCACCAATAAATAACAATCCGAAATGGATTTTTTAATGAGTTGTAATTTTTATACTTTAAGAATCATGGTTGTAGGAATTTGTCGGTAAAAAAAAATTAAATGCCCCGCCTATTAGTAGTTTTGCGTGATTCAGTGACGAACATGCAAACTTATCCAAACTTTCGCATTTATAATATCACTAGCTTTTGCCCGCGACTTCGCCCGCGTGAATTTCCCACGGAAACAGTGCTTTTTCCCGGGATGAAAGGTACCCTATGTCCTTTTCGATACTTCTATGTGTATGTAAAATTTCAGGAAGACAGCGGTTCAGTAGATAAAGCGTAAAGAGGTAACAAACAAATAAACAAACTCACTTTCGCATTTATAATGTTAGTTAGGATTAGGATATAGTTAGACCGATAAATATAAGATTAGTAGTAGGTAAGTAAGTTAAAAAATTGACACGAAAATAGCTAGAAAAATAGCCAGAAAAAAAAAACTAGATTATATAAACTTTTACACCGTTTCTCTCGTCCGCGTCTGGCTGTATGCTAACTACTCCTAAACCACGCAACACAACAGATTTTGATGCTATTTTCAATAACATAGATAATTTCATTCGGATGGTCAAAGTCAAAATATTCCCTTCGGCCGCTTTCAAAACCAAAATGTCGAAACCAGTTTCGAATAACGAATAATATTTCGTTAACCGAAAATATTGTATTCAAATAGGCTTATAAATAGCACTAGAATATCGTCATATAATTAATTTACTTGATAAGTTGACGTCAATAATTTACTTACAGCTAGGGTAATAAATACCCCAAAATTCTCTGCATGACCCAAAGGTTGGCTGGTAGATAATACCTTAGCATTAAGCCCTCCTATTGTACGGTAACATTTATATTTTTGTACAATAAAGGTTAAATAAATAAATACATCTAAATTCCATCACATCGTAACTTTTAAAAGCGCGACGAGTCAAAGCTTTTACAAATAAAATTGTACATTTAAATAATGTGAGCTAAAACATTTTGTTAAAATATTTTTAGTCAATATTAACACAATTTATCTGTTTTTAATTAAAATGTAAGTTTTCATTTTACTTTTTCATAATAAATATTATTTACATTTAATTAATATTTATTGTGTGTATTTTAATATGAAAATTTTCGCTTGAATTGCCGACAACATATCAAAATTAAGTTCGTTTAATAAGTCATACGAGAATGAAGTTACTATATAAAATAAATGGGTTGGCTTTACAATCGAATCCCCAAGTTTGGAAAAGTTCTAAAAATCAATAGATAACTTTGTTTTTGGAGTGTTAAATAAGGTTAGGAATAGGAAATAAAGCGAAAAAAAATGTTTTTTTTTTTAAAGTTAGACTTGATTGTGAAGCAACTACAAATATAGTGTTTGGAAGTCTATGGGAGAGGCCTATGTCCAGCAGTGGACCTCTCGAGGCTGAGATGAAAATAAGTTTAAGTCAAAATATATTTTTATAATGAAGATAAATTAAAAACTAAAATACAAGCTAATTTAAAATACTAAAACTAAAAAAGTTTAAGTAATCATAACTTACAAGCTTTTGCCCGCGGCTTTGCACGCATGAATTTTCCACGGGAACAGTGCTTTTTCCGAGATGAAAGGAACCATATGTCCATCTCTGTACTTCTAACTATGTGTTTGCAAAATTTCAGGAAGATTGGTTCAGTAGGTAAAGCGTGAAGAGGTAACAAACAAACAGACAAACAAACTCACTTTCACATTTATAATATTAGTTATGATTTTGTAACGGTTGTTCCGTAATAAATAAATAAGCTTAGCGGTCGGAAAAAGGTGTGAAGTAAAGCTTGTATTCTTTTTGTTTTTTTATTTTTTAATTTGAAAGTTGCTTGTTTTCTGTTTAATCTGTCAATTTGAAATAACAACATTTACGCCGATGTGTTGACGTGATTTCATTTTTAATTCCTCGTCTTGGCTAAGTATTTTTATGCTCAAAGCTACTAACTACTACAGTTTTATAGTTACTATGAAATTCAAGTAAGTATAACTCAAATCTTAAATAATTATTAGGTATACATTAAAATACACTATAATCTAGATCTTTTCCTCTTTTTATTTATCGTTTAAACTTTTACTATGTATGAGAATATGCCTAAAAGTATATGCAGAGTACTTCAATTGCTTTTAAAATTCAGATATATAAAACATCTATTACCAAATCAAAAAGTTGTAATCTAGGCATGCATTTTGCGATAGCCCATACTGGCATAGAGATAGCAAATAGAATGTTCTGATAAATATGAAACTTGCAAATAAAAAAATTCAAGCAAATCTTTGACGAAACAAAGTTGCTCAAAGTCTTCCGGATGATACGATAGTTACATATTAGTGTAATAACTAAGTGATTGTATTAAAAAAGTAATAAGAAAAGAATACAACGACACATTGTCCTAAATTGAGGTTATCCGAATCAGTCTAACACATTTTTTTGTGCAAATAATTTTATCGTTGCCGCTCGACCTTGCTCCCAGTGGTATCGCCAAAATTCGCTCCTAAACGCGATAGCGCAAATAAAAAAAACTTACCTAATTTTTGTTTTTAAAATCCTCACAGGCACAGCCAGCACTTTATTTAAGTTCACTATTTTTTTAATTTCGCGCGTTTGTTTGTTTTTGTTCGTGTGCGAATCGCGGAATGCACACCATCGCGCCGGCAGCGGCCGACTGACGGCGCGCACGCAATTCAGCGCCCCCCCAAAAAATATGCCGCGAAAATATGGCGGGAGGAAACGCAAAAACTGAAGGGGTGCGTCGTTCTCGCGTTGAGGCTGTATGCTAATCCATCGTGTACTCGGGCCCTTTTTTCCGGGGAGGGTGGGATGCAATTAAAAACTCGCGCGTGCGTGGGGGCGCGATTAGAAAGACGACGGAATGAGTCTCTTTTTACTTTTTTCTAGTCTGGCTCTGGAATCGATGCCGTAAATCCTATTATGAGGACTCGTCTGCACCTCTAGCTGATAACCTTATCAGTGTCATTGATCTTATTTCCTAGCGTTTGCTATATTTTTTCGCTTAGTGTAGTTTATTGTGTTATGATATTTTAGAAAATCACGTTTAGCGCATGATGTAATAATCTAAAATATGATTATATGATTATTATATTATATATTTATCATTGAGCCTAATAATAATAAAATGCAATCAATACTCCTCTGCAGTTATCTAATTAATTCATAAGTCATTAATCAAATATTTCGTTATTCAATTTTAAACATCCTTTAAAATTTATAAATATACAAACGGATTTGTTTAACAGGCTCCAGCAAAAATCTTAGTCAAAATAAGCAAAGAGGTCGTATCTATGGCGAATACTTTTTAAATGACGACTCAGACAATGTAACTGGCCAGTTACATTTAGGGTGCTTGCAGACTTGCAGCTCGTAGGATGCCGCTCGCTGAGCTTGCAACCGACGCGGCGCGCTAAATGACGTACATTCGTTCGTAGACCCTCAAAATAGACAATGTGCGATTTCGCTTTCAAATTTAGAACAAGTTTTATTTTTTATGAGATTAGGTAATAAATGCTGTTATGTTTTTAATTTTCAATTATAATGTAATTAGTATTATAATTTACGTAATCGCATTTGATTCTCATGTAATAGTTGGCGTGTATTATTAGTATTAGTCTGACTTATATATTATTTCTCTCTCTCTCTCTCTCAGCCTAAAGACGTCCACTGCTGGACAAAGGCCTCCCTCAAGGATTTTTACATATATATTATTTACTTTAATTTAATTTATTATTCATTAATGATTTTTTAAATTTTGATTTCTTAAAATAGATAAACTTAGCAGTTTTTAAATTCAGATCTTTATATTTATTAATACTTTATACCAATGTATATCTAATATTTTAATTTAAAAAAATGCAATTTTATCTGCGTATTACGAACATTTTAAAATATCACTAATCTTTCTTAAATTATAAGGTCGTAAAAAAAATCTAAATAGATAAAACTCTTCCATCTTAAAGAAATCTCTCAAATTCAACTAAATAACTAATTATAAATTCTTTGCAACGATCGGGTCAACGGTCGATGCAGCTAACAATTATTTATTACATCTAAATCATTATTTATGCAAAATTTTCTAATAGCGAGCTCCGGACTTCGCTGCACGCTAGCTAGCCCCCTGCCCCGGGACCGTCCGCGAGTCCAGTACATTAACATCATAATAGACCATCTTCCAAGGGAACCCTATTGTCCAGTAGCGAAATTAAAAATATACACTCTTATTTAAGATAGCCGACAGCAAAAGCATTTTTATGCAAATTTTATTCTTGATAAATATTATTTTACTCAACGGGTTAAAATTTTGGAATAGCTTCCGGGATTTTTTGGATAGTTTAGTTCCGTGAGAAAATGTGTGAAACTTTTTTTGGACAACAAAAAGCATTATTATCATGTTTTGAAATTAAGAATAGAGTATATCTCCAATCTGCCACAAAGTCCTGAAAATAATGAATTTTTAATTAAGTTGCACTTACCTTTGCAGCAACTCGGAACTTCACTTATAAAAAGTCAACAAAAACAGTCAACAAAACTTCAACAAAGTCACTACGAGGTAAAAATCCGGTAACAAAACGAATGGACGCGGGAAAGAAAATAGCCGAAAAAAATTCAAATATCGAAAAGTTTGTGAACGAAATGCAAGTCCGTGAACGCGTCACGCGACTGCTCGGCGCTCGGCCGGCCAGTCCACACACGCACGTGAAAACTTCGCTCCAACTTCGAACTAACTTTCCGCACGCCGCCGATAGTTCGCCGCGCGTCAACCAAAAATTCCCGAACCCGACTTCCAAATTCAAATTTAATTGCGGATTATTTTTTATTTTTAATTATGTTTTTTTTTGCAAACGTCCACTCGGGTCCGGTCGGCCAGTCGGTCTGCAATATTAACACGAGCTACGTCCACCTTTTGTAATGAAACGTTCACACATGCTTCCGCATTACCGTACCGATGCCATCAATAATGAAGCCGGGCGGGAAAAAACAAAACGGGGCACCTCTCCCGTCGAGGCGCCCGGCGCCACTACAGCCTCCTCGTCAAAGATCAGAATTGCATATCTGGGTTGCGTTAATGAGCGGAGGGTGGGGGTCGTGGGGGGTCGAAAAAGTGGCACCGCTCGCGCGCGAATATAAATTCATCGCCAAAAAATCATTACGCGGGGGGTGGTATTACGGGCCCACTGCGCGGGTTCGCTCGTATAGTTTTTAAATCGCGCGCTCACTCGGCGGCGCGGCGCCGCGAAGCGCGGTTCGCGGAAGCCGCACCACTACTGCATCCCGACGCTACACCTGCACTACGCCCGCCACTAACACTATCACGCATGCACCGTCTTCGAGAAACTAAACTTTTTTCTTTTTAATTTTCAAAATCGAACACATTTTTCTTTAATCTCAGATGATTATTGTCTATGCTACATTACTATATTCGAATAAAGAATGAACCTTTGAATTAATGTTTTTTTTTTCTATATCTATGTAATGAACAGTTGTGATTTGAATTTGAGAATCGAGCGAATCAGGATACGATTGATTTTAAAAGTGGAAAAAGCCTCCACGTGTATGCAAATTCTTTTCGGCGACGATCGTAATCAATTTGTGCGTAGGAAGCGGTACACTTCCGCACACACGCACACACACACCGATGTGAGAGTCAAATTAAATCTAATACAAAATTGCGTTTTATGTTCGCGCTAGTGTTGCCAGTGTGTGTAGGGCGCACAATGCGAACTTCGCGGGTACACTCCACGCAGATTTTAGAATTAGAAAATTTATATTATTATTCATTAAATTAAGTTATCAAATTAATGTTCGTTTTTAGTCTTATCAATATTGAAATGCTTAAAAGATGTACTGAGCTGGAAATTAAAAAAAAAGGTTGTGACGAAAGGATATCAAAATGTGCCAAACGAGGCTGTAAGTCTCAACCAATGACTACTTTATTGCCCACCTCGCTAAGGCCACATCTTTTTATTAAATCCGTGAAATGATTCAATCGTCATGATTCGCATAGACATTGTTCATTAAAGAGGGTAAAAAGTAAGTATATCTGTATCTAGACTATCTCAAAAACAATAACTGTACCCAAGCTTGAACATCCGAAGTAACCGGGCGATAGTTTATTACTATAACAAAAGCTCCATTTATACTAGCAATTGCCATTTTATTCTAAGTCAAAGTCAAAGTCAATTTTTTTTATTGAAACTTGGCCTTCAAAGAAGGCTCTTTTTCACGTCGATAACCAATTATTTAATCATAATATATTATGTTTCAAAGCTACAAACTACTAAGGCCTTATATATGGATCTCGCTGTTAAAACTAAAAACTAAAACCACAAGATTATTACTTTAAATAATTTATAATAATAACCCAATAGCAAATAATTACCAAATAAATATATAACACAACATATTATAACCCATAATCTCATTATCCACATAAAAAAATCAACATACAAAACTCTCCTCCCGACAACAGTTTCCGAACGCGACTGTACTTTAAAACGCACACATTGAAACGGTTAAAAATGAATTACCAACACAGCCGCGGCGCCCCCTCTACACTCATTTTCATTTCGATGTTTTCGGGTTTTTGCGCAGATGGGGGCAACCCCTAGTACGCCTCCCCCACCCTATGAAAATAGGATATATTTTTATGTTTTATTTGCCCGGAAGCCTGTAGCTTAGTTGCATGTTTATTAGAACTTTTTATTAGTAGAAACAATACGATTTGGTTTTTCGCGTTTTTCCGGGTACTTTTGATGATGGCTACAGTCTTTAGGCACGGAATGTTTGTTTTCGATTAGTAGTTTTATGATTTTCTGTACCGAAAACGTAAATTTCTTGAGTCAGATACGCAAGCCTGCCCTATAAATTTTGGCTTGATCCAAATGATAATATTTGATAACGATTCACTCGCTATTCTTAGACAAAAAGTTAAGGCGAATGATTTGCTTTTAATTTGCTGCTAATATTTTACACGTGTATATTTGTGGCCTGTGGTGTGGCCCTAGAATAGCACCAACCCATCTCTTCCCGTGGGTGTCGTAAGAGGCGACTAAGGGATTAAAATACACCGGAGGATGGGCAGCAGCATCTTTCCGCGTACTATGCCATCACACTGCGATCGCCAACCCGCCTGCCAAGCGTGGAGATTACGGCAAAACCCTCCACGGATAAAATCCTTGGGGGAGGCCTTTGTCCAGCAGTGGACGTCTTTAGGCTGAGAGAGAGAGAGATATTTGTAGGAAGGACGGTCCCGCTTGTCTGTCCCGTAGTCCCCAGAAGAGTAACAATGTCCCGCTATGACATTCCCGCTTTCAATTATATTTTTAAATACAAGTACAACAAGCTAATTATTAAAAAATAAAAAACACGACTGACAACTTTCATAGCCTATGTCACTCGGGGGAATGCAAGGAATATCAATACCTCTTACATCAAAACCTGTTCAGCCGTTTAGGACTTATGGTGGAATAAAGAAACTTACATACATACTTACATACATACATACTTACATACATACATGAACCCTGAAAACATAACACTCCTTTTTTGGTCAGTCGTGTAAAAAAGGTGCTCCTGATATTTTATAAGCGCCAGCAAGCATATGTATGAAGACAGTAACAGATGAGTGAAGAATAAGTGAGAGATTTACAGATCTCTCTTACTTCCTCTTATCATCGGTTCTAGCAAGTGCAAACATAAATCATTTATTCCATAGAATGGAAATCCCTAGACTCTGTCTACCCCTACGGAAAATAGACGTGATTACATATCACGTCTAGTTAAGCTTAATTTAACATCGTTTAAAATATTTCTGAGATAATATTTATGGAGTAAAAAGTAAATCGCCTGCACTTAATTGAAGAAAATATTAACCTTTCAAAACCATAATTTCGTAATGTAAGCTTTCACTGGAAATGTAAACTACTGCCAAGTCTAACTACAATAGATGAAAGCTGCTGAGTAGTTCTATACCTTAATACCTTAATACCTTGTATATCTTTAACCAACTGCGCCCCGTGACTCCGCTTCCGTGGGAAGTTTGGGATAAAAAGTACCCTATGTTCTTCTCAGTACTCCTAGCTATATGGTTCAGGATTGGTTCAGTAGATAAAGCGTGAAGAGGTTACAAACAAATATATAAACTCGCATTTTTTAAATTATTTGGGATTGGTTGCCATAACGGCTTTAACGATGTTGACGACTTTTTCTATTTAGATAGTTATTTACTATTAAAATTTATCTATGTAAGAGCCATCTCCATGATAATCGTTTTGATATGAAAAAATACAGTTAGCTGGCGAAAATAACAAAATAAATCATAATAAATTCTTTATTTTCAGACAATTAAAATCCATAAATGAAAATAAAAATATGAGTTTAGTGTCTGATTTATGAAAAACTGATCAGCTATTTGATAACACATACGAAAAGAACCAGCAACTGAATAAAAAGTTAATGCAATAAAAAAATGAGACAGACGTTTCTTCCGTGGTCGGGCTGGGTGAATCTTAAATTCACACGGGGAAGCTGCCAGGGGCATTCGGAATTCCCACGCAAAGGGATAATGCGGTCCGAGAAGTATTTGAAATGCTCATTCGATTTGAGACGAGTTAAAGAGATTATATTGACCAAAAACTGAAAATATTTAGATGAGATACATATGTAGAGAGCATAGATGAAAAGAGACTATTTTTTATTAAAAAGCTATACAGTACTCTATATAAAATTGGACGCTGTTGACTGATTAGAATATTGGGACGAAGTTGTTGAACGTAGAAACTTGAAATATCGCAGAGAGGTTATAATTATTTATTTTATTTTTAGCTACAATTTTAGTCTTAAATGTATAAAAAGAATAGTTAGCAAAGGAGCCACTTAAAGGTCCTCATAGATAAAAAACAGAATATAAAACGAAAGTTGAACACTACGAAGCGCACTTTAAAGCGTAAGTTAAAGGAACATTTTTTTTTTTCACGAAGTAAGAAATTTTGGAAATTCAATCATTTCTATCCCTAGGGGGTGAAAAATTAAATTCTCACAGGTTAAGCCAAGGTCAAAAGCTAGTTTATAAAAAAAGCTACTTAGCACGAACGAGAAATATAATTACTCCTATGTATAGACGAAGACCAGTTGCAGTTTTATTAAATTAAGTATAGATAACATTGGTATTACATTTTTCAAGTCGTTTAAACTTAACATGTACCGCCATCTGAAGTGTGTGTGTAGAAGTGATGGTGGCTGAGTGGTAGGCGCCCGCCTGTGGCTGCAAAGGTCCCAGGTTTGATTCCTGTCCGTGCTACATGAGTTTGTACAACCTGACTTGTTTGTAATATATTGGGTAAAACTAAACGCAGGCGTTTCCTGTTATCGCCGCCAGGCGTTTTGGGGTTCTCACATTGCTCGCGTGCAAGATGGGTCGTGGACGGTCGCCATTGTCCCATGCGATATCGGTTTGATTTTTAATACGCGAGAGGTCCCGCGTTCTTTGATTGCTAATTATCTTGAGTTGTATTGGTGAATTTCCTGTTTGTTAAATAACTATTGAACTTTGTGTTTGTGTGCCCGTCATTGTGACTTTCTCCGGTGGGATGTGACGCGTGGCTGCTCGCTCACATCTATCTGTTGCCGAGCCGATTTCGGGAAGAAATCTATTTATGTGTTCTGGGGAATTGAGATCTCATGGGTTAGGTAGGGTGATTAGGAATTCCCCCTTCCCGAAGACACTCAAGTTTGGATCCGAAGAGAAAGAAGATTTAGCTTGGTAAGTGGTTTTCCATTGTAATTAATTTATAGGTTAGGTTATCATATAGGGCCCTGTAGCTCCCTTCATAAGCTACGGTGGTAGCAGACTGCGTTAAGTTAGTTAGGTTTTAGTCGGGCAAACGTGGTGCCGCGTGGAGATTTTTTCCCGGTACTTATTTTTACCGGTGGTTTTTTCCCGGTGAAGTTCCGGTACAGAATTCTTCCCGCCGCTTCGTTTGTCCGGATTCTCTCTGCCACATTTTCTGGCAGCAGACCGTAGTTGCTCTGCACATTTTCTGGTAGCAGAGCGTAGTTTATCTACCCTCTATTTGTTCGTTTGTAAAAAATAATTAATTGTTTGTAAAAATTATTAGATTTTTCTTAGTTTGTTTGTATAAGAATATTTGTAACCTTTTTGTATTTGTTTGCGGTTTGTACCGTGCGTTCCGGGTTTGTGCCATTCTCATACCTACCGCGGTTTTTCGTGTTGTTGCTTGATCTTGTTCTTTATTTACCTTTTTTATCTTTTCTTATTTGTTTGTTTGTTTGTGACTTGACGCGATGGCGAAGGCCTCCAATGCTAGGGCGACACTCGCCAACGAATTGAGATGGTTTGTGACGGCCGGTGGACTCCTGTCCCGGAAGGACAGGGAGGCCGCTATACTGGAAAGAGCGGATCAGCTCCGCTCACGATTGAACAACGCGGAAGCGGCCATGGCGGCGCTTACCGAAGCCGACCTTACCCCGGAGGTCTACGCAGGTCACGTGGCGGACCTGGACCAGATCCTGAGTCTGCACGATGACATCGTGGAGGCGGCGGCCGCAATAAGGGCGAGACAGGCTGGCGGACCAGCCCCTCGCACACCGGTTAGACAGGAAGGACCAGCGGTTACTGGTCGGCTCCCCACCCTTCAGCTGTCCCACTTTGGGGGTAGGATGGAGGAGTGGGTGGCATATAAAAATATGTTTGAGTCCCTGGTCGTAGCACGACAGGATTTGTCGAAGGCCCAGAAGATGGCCTACCTCCTCTCCACTCTTGAGGGTGAAGCGCGGTCGCTCATCCAGCACCTCCGGGTGGAGGACGACCAGTACGATACGGCTTGGGAGTTATTGAACTCCCGCTACCAAAACTTACGTTTGTTAGCGGATGCGCACGCCGCACAGTTGATGGCCCTGCCCAAGGTGGCCAACAGGGCACAGTTGCGCCTGCAGTTGCTCACGCCCGTTACAGTGGCCTGTAACGCGCTCCGCACACTGGGGCTGCCGGTGGACCAATGGTCCTTTTTGCTGGTGCACATTGTATTGGGCAAATTACCCAATGACATCCGCTCGCGATTTGAGCGCGAGAATGCGGAACGGGATAGCACCACCCTACCAACATTCACTGACTTGGTGAAGTTTTTGGAGTTTGAGGCACGGGCTGCTGAGAATACCATGACGGACTCAGCGCCATCCAGAGCGCCTGAACGTAGGCCCTTGGAACCCTCATGGCGAGGAAGCCCCAACAGGGACGGCAACCGCCACCGCGTGGAGCTGGTGTGCGGGTTGCACACACGGCAGCAGTCGCGAGGGACGCGGACTGCCTGCAATGTGGCCGGATGGGCCACAGCCTGCTGCAATGCAGGGACTGGCAGAGACTGCCAGTACAAGATAGGCGCCGCATGGCAAAGCGGCATGAACTTTGCTTTTATTGTTTGGGCAGTCACTATGCACGTGACTGTCCCAATGCCATACCATGCAGTGCATGCCGTGGGCTGCACCACGTGATGCTCTGCATGAACCGAAACGGGGATGGCCCCCGGTTGTTGAGGCAGGGGTCCCCTATGGGCGGGGGCGCTCCTGCGCGAAGCCCTCCACCATCGGAAGGAGGACGCGGCTTCGCTCGTCGCACCCCCTCGGGAGGGGGTCGCGTACCGGCGCGGGTCTTGGCGGACCGGGACCACGCGCCCCAAGGTCGTGGCCAGTATGTGGCTGGCCAGGCCCCGGATAGGGCCCCCATGGGCGGGGGCCCTAGATCGGACGTGAGAGTGGGGACACCCCCTCCACGCGGGTTACCAATGCCCAACACATGCAGCCGCAGCGGTTTTCTCCACCGCTGCACGAGTACCCACGGCTGGAGTACCACCCGCCGTACCATAGGTATGGCCGGGCCGCGGGTTATGCCCCCCCTCAGATGGGGATGTGCACTCGCCCGACATATTATCCGGGTCAGTGGCGCGCCCCTGGTTTGGAGAGAGTGGGGAGCCCGTAACTAGCTTGCTCCCTTGCTGGGACAGAGCCGCGGACGGTTCTGCTCCCTACCGCGGTGGTCCGCGTATGGGGTCGTGGGGGAAGCCATTAATTTGAGAGCTCTGTTGGACTCAGGGGCTCAAAGCAGTTTGGTTACCACTCGAGTGGCACGCCAGTTAGGTTTAGTCGTGGAAGACTCGCCTGTGCCACTTCTTGGAGTTGGTGGCATACAGGTGAAGTGTCTGACGGGCCAGACACTTGTCACCTTTTCTTCGCTGAAGTCCTCCACAATGAGGATCACGACTTCGGCTATGGTAATGGATACCATTGCGGGTTGGCACCCCTCGACAGACATACCGCCGGGTGTGTTGTCTTTGGTTTCGGGTCTGGATTTGGCCGACCCCTTTGTCTTTCATCCCGGCCCAGTGGACTTGCTCCTGGGCTCGGACGTATTGGGTTGGATTTTGTTGGGTACCCAGAAAGCTCTGGGTTCGTCTTCACTGATGGCAGTGTCTACGATTTTTGGTTTTGCCCTGATGGGCCCTGTGTTTGATAATGGCACCGCGGAGGAGCCACCGGTTGTCGCATCTGCGTCCTTGGCCAAGACCATGCAAAGGTTTTGGGAGGTGGAGGAGCCACCTATGAGTTCCAGGATGGATCCGGAACACGCTGAGTGCGAAGCCCTTTTTCGATCGACCACGGAGAGGTTGCCCTCCGGTCGGTTTGTAACTAGGTTACCCTTTGTTGCCTCTCGTCCTAGCCTAGGGCAAAGTAGGGCGCTTGCGGAGAAACGACTGCTGTCCATGGAGCGACGCATGCAGCGTGACCACGTACTTCGCGATAAATATATAGAATTTATGCGCGAGTACGAGGATTTGGGTCACATGTCTCCGGCTCGAGTTGATTGGAGCTCAACTGAGCATTATTTTTTGCCCCACCACGCGGTGGTGAAGGCCTCAACGGGCAAGTTGCGGACTGTCTTTGATGGGTCCGCACCCACTTCGAACGGAGTTTCGTTGAATCTATGTTTGCATTCAGGTCCCAAATTGCATAGGGATATAATTGACATCATCTTGAACTTTAGAAGACATCAAGTGGTTTTTGGTGCGGACATCCGGATGATGTTCCGCCAGACAGTCATACATCCTGAGGACAGGCGATTCCAGTTGATACTCTGGCGTGAGCGCCCTGAGGATCCTGTGACGGTGTATGAACTCAACACAAACACGTATGGTTTGAAATCTAGTCCCTATATCGCCATCAGATCATTGCTTGAATTGGCAGAGCGGGAACGGATCCGCTTTCCCCGTGGGGCTTCCGTGCTGTCACGTGACTTGTATGTTGATGACGTGTGCACCGGAGCCCAAAGTATTGAGGAGGCCCTCCTACTGCGGGATGAATTGATTGAAATATTGAAAACGGGTGGCTACGAGCTACGTAAGTGGTTGTCCAATGAGCCTAGAGTTCTAGAAGGGATCCCGGAGGATCACCAACAGAACCCTCACCTGTTTGAGGATGTGGATGATCCCAACAGGATAGCGGTGCTGGGCATGCAGTACCAGCCGCTAACCGATATTTTTACATTCCAAGTGGACTTGGAAATACCAAAGGTCTGGACTAAGAGAACGGTGTTGTCCGTAATAGCTCGTATGTTTGATCCAAGCGGTTGGATCAGTCCAGTAATATTCTCTGCGAAGTGTCTTCTTCAGAGACTTTGGACTTTGGGCGTCTCGTGGGACGAGCCGCTGTTTGGCTCTCCATTGGATGATTGGCTCGAGTTGTTTTCATCGATTAAGGAAGTCAATCGGATTGCCTTGCCTCGTCGAATATTGCCACCCGGGAAATATCGAGCCAGCCTGCATGGCTTTTGTGACGCGTCGGAGCGAGGCTACGCCGCGTCAGTCTATATGCGGACAGTTGACGCCGATGGCCGGGTCAATGTCTCGCTTTTGTTAGGGAAGAGCAAGGTCGCCCCCATCAGGACTAGGCTGACTATTCCCAAGCTTGAGTTGAGTGGAGCTCACCTTCTCTCAAAATTGTTGCATCACGTTGCATGTGAGCTGGCGGCCACGGTCGAGATACGGGACATCTTCGCCTGGTCGGATAGCCAGGTCGCGCTTGCATGGTTGCGCGCGGCCCCACATACCTTGGAGGTTTTTGTGGGAAATCGGGTTTCCCAAATCCAGAATATCGGAATTGATATAACATGGAGACATGTGCCGGGAGAGCTTAACCCAGCGGACTGTGCTTCCCGAGGTTGTACGGCACCAGAATTGGTGTCACACCCGCTCTGGTGGGGTCCAGAGTGGCTGATGGGATCAGAAACTTCTTGGCCTGTCTGTCAGACAGATGTTACTTCTTTGAGTTTGACTGGGCTCCGTGTACATGCTGTAGTCGCTGAGACGACGTCGGAGCCGGATTGGCTACTTGCTCGGTATAGCAGCTTGGATAAGCTTCTGGGTGTCACCAGTTGGATTAAGCGTTTCATACATAATTGTAGAAACCCACAGGCAAAGCGGTTGGAGCCGATTGCAGGTGCAGAAGAGCGCCGGAGCGCATTGTTGCATTGGGTCCGTGTCGTGCAGACCGGACGGTTTGAGTCAGAGCTTCGTATTTTGCGCGACGGACGCGCTAAGTTGAAGGGCGCGGTCGCTCGTTTGAACCCGTACATCGACTCGGATGGGCTTCTTCGGGTTGGAGGCAGGCTCCGGAAGGCGGATCTTCCATATGAGACTCGCCATCCTCTGTTGTTGCCCAAGGGCGGACCCTTGGTGCAGCTTTTGGTGTCTGATCGACACATTCGTAACGCCCATGCTGGGTGCAATGCTTTGTTGGCTATTTTGCAACGCGAGTTTTGGATTTTGTCAGCCCGAAGAGCAATCCGTAGTGTCCTGTTTCGATGTATTGCATGTTATAGGTTGAAGGCATCCACGATGCAACCACAGATGGGTGATTTGCCCGCTGATCGAATCCGACCTTCGAGACCGTTTGACGGCGTTGGAACCGATTTTGCCGGTCCCTTTTCGATCAAGGCTTCTCCCTTTCGTAATGCCCGTATTGTGAAGGGCTATTTGTGTGTATTTGTTTGTTTGGCCACCAAGGCTGTCCATTTGGAGGTGGTATCGGCTCTGACTACGGAGGCCTTCGTCGCCGCGTTGGATCGCTTTGTTTCGCGTCGAGGTCTACCTTCCCTTATTAGGTCTGACAATGGCACAAACTATAAAGGAACTGTAAATTATCTTAAGGATGTTTCTGTGTTTATTGATAAAAATTGTACTAGTTTAAGTCAAATTGCTGCCCAAAGGGGAATAACCTGGAAGTTTAGTCCCCCAAGTTGCCCCCATTGGGGAGGGATTTTTGAAGCGGCTGTGAAATCCGCAAAGACCCACCTCCGCCGCATTATCGGAGAAACGGCTCTAACTTTTGAAGAGCTGGCCACAGTGTTTTGTAAAGTTGAGGCGGTCCTCAACTCTCGTCCTCTCTGTCCGCTATCTCCAGATCCAAATGACTTGGAAGCTCTCACCCCTGGTCATTTTTTGGTGGGAGGGCCGTTGAATGCCCTGCCCGAATACCCGTGGAAGGATGAACGCGTATATCGGTTGTCGCGTTTTCAAATGTTGCAGCAAATGAGCCAGGACTTTTGGCGTCGCTGGTCGCTTGAATATTTGCATTTGCTGCAGCAAAGAGTGAAGTGGACAGACAGGACTGAGCCTCCCAGGGAGGGTGATTTAGTATTGTTAAAAGAGGCAAATTTGCCCTCATTGCTTTGGCGACGAGCTCGCATATTACGTTTGATTCTTGGCGGAGATGGCACTCCGCGTGTGGCTGAGGTGTTGGTCGACGGTTCGATTTTAAGGAGAGGTGTGACCTCTCTCGCCCGCCTTCCCGTAGAGTAAGCTAGCGGTCTGCTTCTCAGACCGGGACGGGGGGATGTTTGTAATATATTGGGTAAAACTAAACGCAGGCGTTTCCTGTTATCGCCGCCAGGCGTTTTGGGGTTCTCACATTGCTCGCGTGCAAGATGGGTCGTGGACGGTCGCCATTGTCCCATGCGATATCGGTTTGATTTTTTAATACGCGAGAGGTCCCGCGTTCTTTGATTGCTAATTATCTTGAGTTGTATTGGTGAATTTCCTGTTTGTTAAATAACTATTGAACTTTGTGTTTGTGTGCCCGTCATTGTGACTTTCTCCGGTGGGATGTGACGCGTGGCTGCTCGCTCACATCTATCTGTTGCCGAGCCGATTTCGGGAAGAAATCTATTTATGTGTTCTGGGGAATTGAGATCTCATGGGTTAGGTAGGGTGATTAGGAATTCCCCCTTCCCGAAGACACTCAAGTTTGGATCCGAAGAGAAAGAAGATTTAGCTTGGTAAGTGGTTTTCCATTGTAATTAATTTATAGGTTAGGTTATCATATAGGGCCCTGTAGCTCCCTTCATAAGCTACGGTGGTAGCAGACTGCGTTAAGTTAGTTAGGTTTTAGTCGGGCAAACGTGGTGCCGCGTGGAGATTTTTTCCCGGTACTTATTTTTACCGGTGGTTTTTTCCCGGTGAAGTTCCGGTACAGAATTCTTCCCGCCGCTTCGTTTGTCCGGATTCTCTCTGCCACATTTTCTGGCAGCAGACCGTAGTTGCTCTGCACATGACTCATGTATGGTAGTTTTCATCGACCACCACTTGCTTCCGGTGAAGGAAAACATAGTGAGGAAACCTGCTGTGCAGAGCAACTACGCTCTGCTGCCAGAAAATGTGCGCAGAGCGAATCCGGACAAACGAAGCGGCGGGAAGAATTCTGTACCGGAACTTTACCGGGAAAAAATCTACCGGTAAAATTAAGTACCGGGAAAAACTCTCCACGCGACACCACGCTTGTCCGACTAGAATCTAACTTAAGCTATACGCAGTCTGCTACCACCGTAGCTTATGAAGGGAGCTACAGGGCCCTATATGATAACCTAACCTATAAATTAACTAGAATTGAACACTTACCAAGCTAAATCTTCTTTCTCTTCGGATCCAAACTTGAGTGTCTTCGGGAAGGGGGAATTCCTAATTACCCTACCTAACCCTTGAGATCTCAATTCCCCAGGACAAATAAATAGATTTCTTCCCGTAGTTTCACTCGGGAACAGCCAGATGTGAACAGCCAGCCACGCTTCACCTCTCACAAGAAAAAGTCACCATGACGGGTACACAAACACAAAGTTCAATAGTTATTTAACAAACAGGAAATTCACAAACACAACTCAAGCTAATTAGCAATCAAAGAACGCGGAACCTCTCGCGTATTAAAAATCAAACCGATATCGCATAGGGCAATGCAATGGCGGACACCACACGCGACGCCATCCACGCTAGCAGTGTGAAAACCCCGAACGCCCTCTGGCGGCAGCAATGCGAAACGCCTGCGTTTAGTTTTACCCAATATATTACAAACATCCCCCCGTCCCGGTCTGAGAAGCAGACCGCTAGCTTACTCTACGGGAAGGCGGGCGAGAGAGGTCACACCTCTCCTTAAAATCGAACCGTCGACCAACACCTCAGCCACACGCGGAGTGCCATCTCCGCCAAGAATCAAACGTAATATGCGAGCTCGTCGCCAAAGCAATGAGGGCAAATTTGCCTCTTTTAACAATACTAAATCACCCTCCCTGGGAGGCTCAGTCCTGTCTGTCCACTTCACTCTTTGCTGCAGCAAATGCAAATATTCAAGCGACCAGCGACGCCAAAAGTCCTGGCTCATTTGCTGCAACATTTGAAAACGCGACAACCGATATACGCGTTCATCCTTCCACGGGTATTCGGGCAGGGCATTCAACGGCCCTCCCACCAAAAAATGACCAGGGGTGAGAGCTTCCAAGTCATTTGGATCTGGAGATAGCGGACAGAGAGGACGAGAGTTGAGGACCGCCTCAACTTTACAAAACACTGTGGCCAGCTCTTCAAAAGTTAGAGCCGTTTCTCCGATAATGCGGCGGAGGTGGGTCTTTGCGGATTTCACAGCCGCTTCAAAAATCCCTCCCCAATGGGGGCAACTTGGGGGACTAAACTTCCAGGTTATTCCCCTTTGGGCAGCAATTTGACTTAAACTAGTACAATTTTTATCAATAAACACAGAAACATCCTTAAGATAATTTACAGTTCCCTTATAGTTTGTGCCATTATCAGACCTAATAAGGGAAGGTAGACCTCGGCGCGAAACAAAGCGATCCAACGCGGCGACGAAGGCCTCCGTAGTCAGAGCCGATACCACCTCCAAATGGACAGCCTTGGTGGCCAAACAAACAAATACACACAAATAGCCCTTCACAATACGGGCATTACGAAAGGGAGAAGCCTTGATCGAAAAGGGACCGGCAAAATCGGTTCCAACGCCGTCAAACGGCCTCGAAGGTCGAATTCGATCAACGGGCAAATCACCCATCTGTGGTTGCATCGTGGATGCCTTCAACCTATAACATGCAATACATCGAAACAGAACACTACGGATTGCTCTTCGGGCAGACAATATCCAAAATTCGCGTTGCAAAATAGCCAACAAAGCATTGCACCCAGCATGGGCGTTACGAATGTGTCGATCAGACACCAAAAGCTGCACCAAGGGTCCGCCCTTGGGCAACAACAGAGGATGGCGAGTCTCATATGGAAGATCCGCCTTCCGGAGCCTGCCTCCAACCCGAAGAAGCCCATCCGAGTCGATGTACGGGTTCAAACGAGCGACCGCGCCCTTCAACTTAGCGCGTCCGTCGCGCAAGATACGAAGCTCTGACTCAAACCGTCCGGTCTGCACGACACGGACCCAATGCAACAATGCGCTCCGGCGCTCTTCTGCACCTGCAATCGGCTCCAACCGCTTTGCCTGTGGGTTTCTACAATTATGTATGAAACGCTTAATCCAACTGGTAACACCCAGAAGCTTATCCAAGCTGCTATACCGAGCAAGTAGCCAATCCGGCTCCGACGTCGTCTCAGCGACTACAGCATGTACACGGAGCCCAGTCAAACTCAAAGAAGTAACATCTGTCTGACAGACAGGCCAAGAAGTTTCTGATCCCATCAGCCACTCTGGGCCCCACCAGAGCGGGTGTGACACCAATTCTGGTGCCGTACAACCTCGGGAGGCACAGTCCGCTGGGTTAAGCTCTCCCGGCACATGTCTCCATGTTATATCAATTCCGATATTCTGGATTTGGGAAACCCGATTTCCCACAAAAACCTCCAAGGTATGTGGGGCCGCGCGCAACCATGGAAGCGCGACCTGGCTATCCGACCAGGCGAAGATGTCCCGTATCTCGACCGTGGCCGCCAGCTCACATGCAACGTGATGCAACAATTTAGAGAGAAGGTGAGCTCCACTCAACTCAAGCTTGGGAATAGTCAGCCTAGTCCTGATGGGGGCGACCTTGCTCTTCCCTAACAAAAGCGAGACATTGACCCGGCCATCGGCGTCAACTGTCCGCATATAGACTGACGCGGCATAGCCTCGCTCCGACGCGTCACAAAAGCCATGCAGAGCTGGCTCGATATTTCCCGGGGGCAATATTCGACGAGGCAAGGCAATCCGATTGACTTCCTTAATCGATGAAAACAACTCGAGCCAATCATCCAATGGAGAGCCAAACAGCGGCTCGTCCCACGAGACGCCCAAAGTCCAAAGTCTCTGAAGAAGACACTTTGCAGAGAATATCACTGGACTGATCCAACCGCTTGGATCGAACATACGGGCTATTACGGACAACACCGTTCTCTTAGTCCAGACCTTTGGTATTTCCAAGTCCACTTGGAATGTGAAAATATCGGTTAGCGGCTGGTACTGCATGCCCAGCACCGCTATCCTGTTGGGATCATCCACATCCTCAAACAGGTGAGGGTTCTGTTGGTGATCCTCCGGGATCCCTTCTAGAACTCTAGGCTCATTGGACAACCACTTACGTAGCTCGTAGCCACCTGTCTTCAATATTTCGATCAATTCATCCCGCAGTAGGAGGGCCTCCTCAATACTTTGGGCTCCGGTGCACACGTCATCAACATACAAGTCACGTGACAGCACGGAAGCCCCACGGGAAAGCGGATCCGTTCCCGCTCTGCCAATTCAAGCAATGATCTGATGGCGATATAGGGACTAGATTTCAAACCATACGTGTTTGTGTTGAGTTCATACACCGTCACAGGATCCTCAGGGCGCTCACGCCAGAGTATCAACTGGAATCGCCTGTCCTCAGGATGTATGACTGTCTGGCGGAACATCATCCGGATGTCCGCACCAAAAACCACTTGATGTCTTCTAAAGTTCAAGATGATGTCAATTATGTCCCTATGCAATTTGGGACCTGAATGTAAACATAGATTCAACGAAACCCCGTTCGAAGTGGGTGCGGACCCATCGAAGACGGTCCTCAATTTGCCTGTTGAGGCCTTCACCACCGCGTGGTGGGGCAAAAAGTAATGCTCAGTTGAGCTCCAATCAACTCGGGCCGGAGACATGTGACCCAAATCCTCGTACTCGCGCATAAATTCAATATATTTATCGCGAAGTACGTGGTCACGCTGCATACGTCGCTCCATGGACAGCAGTCGTTTCTCCGCAAGCGCCCTACTTTGCCCTAGGCTAGGACGAGAGGCAACAAAGGGTAACCTAGTTACAAACCGACCGGAGGGCAACCTCTCCGTGGTCGATCGAAAAAGGGCTTCGCACTCAGCGTGTTCCGGATCCATCCTGGAACTCATAGGTGGCTCCTCCACCTCCCAAAACCTTTGCATGGTCTTGGCCAAGGACGCTGATGCGACGACCGGTGGCTCCTCCACGGTGCTATTATCAAACACAGGGCCCATCAGGGCGAAACCAAAGATAGTAGACACTGCCATCAGTGAAGACGAACCCAGAGCTTTCTGGGTACCCAACAAAATCCAACCCAATACGTCCGAGCCCAGGAGCAAGTCCACTGGGCCGGGATGAAAGACAAAGGGGTCGGCCAAATCCAGACCCGAAACCAAAGACAACACACCCGGCGGTATGTCTGTCGAGGGGTGCCAACCCGCAATGGTATCCATTACCATAGCCGAAGTCGTGATCCTCATTGTGGAGGACTTCAGCGACGAAAAGGTGACAAGTGTCTGGCCCGTCAGACACTTCACCTGTATGCCACCAACTCCAAGAAGTGGCACAGGCGAGTCTTCCACGACTAAACCTAACTGGCGTGCCACTCGAGTGGTAACCAAACTGCTTTGAGCCCCTGAGTCCAACAGAGCTCTCAAATTAATGGCTTCCCCCACGACCCCATACGCGGACCACCGCGGTAGGGAGCAGAACCGTCCGCGGCTCTGTCCCAGCAAGGGAGCAAGCTAGTTACGGGCTCCCCACTCTCTCCAAACCAGGGGCGCGCCACTGACCCGGATAATATGGCGGGCGAGTGCACATCCCCATCTGAGGGGGGGCAGAACCCGCGGCCCGGCCATACATATGGTACGGCGGGTGGTACTCCAGCCGTGGGTACTCGTGCAGCGGCGGAGAAAACCGCTGCGGCTGCATGTGGTGGGTAGTGGTAACCCGCGTGGAGGGGGGTGTCCCCACTCTCACGTCCGATCTAGGGCCCCCGCCCATGGGGGCCCTATCCGGGGCCTGGCCAGCCACATACTGGCCATGACCTTGGGGCGCGTGGTCCCGGTCCGCCAGTGCCCGCGCAGGTACGCGACCCCCTCCCGAGGGGGGTGCGACGAGCGAAGCCGCGTCCTCCGTCCGATGGTGGAGGGCTTCGCGCAGGAGCGCCCCCGCCCATAGGGGACCCCTGCCTCAACAACCGGGGGCCATCCCCGTTCCGGTTCATGCAGAGCATCACGTGGTGCAGCCCACGGCATGCACTGCATGGTATGGCTCTGGGACAGTCACGTGCATAGTGACTGCCCAAACAGTAAAAGCAAAGTTCATGCCGCCTTGCCATGCGGCGCCGATCTTGTACTGGCAGTCTCTGCCAGTCCCTGCATTGCAGCAGGCTGTGGCCCATCCGGCCACATTGCAGGCAGTCCGCGTCCCCCGCGACTGCTGCCGTGTGTGCAACCCGCACACCAGCTCCACGCGGTGGCGGTTGCCGTCCCTGTTGGGGCCTACGTTCAGGCGCTCTGGATGGCGCTGAGTCCGTCATGGTATTCTCAGCCGCCCGTGCCTCAAACTCCAAAAACTTCACCAAGTCAGTGAATGTTGGTAGGGTGGTGCTATCCCGTTCCGCATTTTCGCGCTCAAACCGCGAGCGGATGTCATTGGGCAATTTGCCCAATACAATGTGCACCAACAAAAAAGACCATTGGTCCACCGGCAGCCCCAGTGTGCGGAGCGCGTTACAGGCCACTGTAACGGGCGTGAGCAACTGCAGGCGCAACTGTGCCCTGTTGGCCACCTTGGGCAGGGCCATCAACTGTGCGGCGTGCGCATCCGCTAACAAACGTAAGTTTTGGTAGCGGGAGTTCAATAACTCCCAGGCCGTGTCGTACTGGTCGTCCTCCACCCGGAGGTGCTGGATGAGCGACCGCGCTTCATCCTCAAGAGTGGAGAGGAGGTAGGCCATCTTCTGGGCCTTCGACAAATCCTGTCGTGCTACGACCAGGGACTCAAACATATTTTTATATGCTACCCACTCCTCCATCCTACCCCCAAAGTGGGACAGCTGAAGGGTGGGGAGCCGACCAGTAACCGCTGGTCCTTCCTGTCTAACAGGTGTGCGAGGGGCTGGTCCGCCAGCCTGTCTCGCCCTTATTGCGGTCACCGCCTCCGCGATATCATCGTGCAGACTCAGGATCTGGTCCATGTCCGCCATGTGACCTGCGTAGGCCTCCGCGGTAAGATCGGCTTCGGTAAGCGCCGCCATGGCCGCTTCCGCGCTAATCAATCGTGAGTGGAGGTGATCCGCTCTTAGCAGTATGGCGCCCTCCCTGTCCTTCCGGGACAGGAGTCCTCCGGCCGTCACAAACCATCTCAATTCGTTGGCGAGTGTCGCCTAGCATTGGAGGCCTTCGCCATCGCGTCAAGTCACAAACAAAAAATAACAAAAGGTAAATAAAAAACAACAAAATCAAGCAACTACACGAAGAACCGCGGTAGGTATGAGAATGGCACAAACCCGGAACGCACGGTACAAACCGCAAACAAATACAAAAAAGGTTACAAATATTCTTATACAAACAAACTAAGAAAAATCTAATAATTTTTACAAACAATTAATTATTTTTTACAAACGAACAAATAGAGGGTAGATAAACTACGCTCTGCTACCAGAAAATGTGCAGAGCAACTACGCTCTGCTGCCAGAAAATGTGCGCAGAGCGAATCCGGACAAACGAAGCGGCGGGAAGAATTCTGTACCGGAACTTTACCGGGAAAAAATCTACCGGTAAAATTAAGTACCGGGAAAAACTCTCCACGCGACACCACGCTTGTCCGACTAGAATCTAACTTAAGCTATACGCAGTCTGCTACCACCGTAGCTTATGAAGGGAGCTACAGGGCCCTATATGATAACCTAACCTATAAATTAACTAGAATTGAACACTTACCAAGCTAAATCTTCTTTCTCTTCGGATCCAAACTTGAGTGTCTTCGGGAAGGGGGAATTCCTAATTACCCTACCTAACCCTTGAGATCTCAATTCCCCAGGACAAATAAATAGATTTCTTCCCGTAGTTTCACTCGGGAACAGCCAGATGTGAACAGCCAGCCACGCTTCACCTCTCACAAGAAAAAGTCACCATGACGGGTACACAAACACAAAGTTCAATAGTTATTTAACAAACAGGAAATTCACAAACACAACTCAAGCTAATTAGCAATCAAAGAACGCGGAACCTCTCGCGTATTAAAAATCAAACCGATATCGCATAGGGCAATGCAATGGCGGACACCACACGCGACGCCATCCACGCTAGCAGTGTGAAAACCCCGAACGCCCTCTGGCGGCAGCAATGCGAAACGCCTGCGTTTAGTTTTACCCAATATATTACAAACACCTGCACTCTGGTTGGTAATTATCAGCTAGTGTAAGAAATGGAGAAGGCAATGACAAACCACTCCATTAACAGCCATGATAGTCCTTGTGTGTGTTTCATTCCATATAATGACCACGACCCTCAGTCATGAGGAACACGACTAAAGGAGGAGGTACCGCCATCTAGCGGCGGCCGTAATACCCATTCTAATAAGTTAAAATAGTTTAGTTTCGGGTCACGACTTCGTATCGAGTACAAAACCACTGCGTCAACGCTATGTTTGCCAAATATTAATTGAACTACAAATATAATATGTTAGATGCAGACTTTTAGAGCTTTCTGTCTAGACTGCGAACTAAGCTGTGTGTATCTTTGGGCTTTATTTATTAGTTTGCTCCTAGCTATTCCTCTTAGAGTATTGATCAATATTTATTATTATTATTATTTTTTTAAAGTTAAAAATGTTACCTTATTGGTGACTAGCTGTCGCCCGCGGCTTCGCCCGCGTGAGTTTCGCTTAGATGAAAAATCTCTCTTGGAGCTTTTCATCAGATGTTCCAGATCTTCAATTTTTATACGTCAGCAGAAAATGCTCATCAGGTTGAACGATTTTTGCTAAGGCGCCATTTCCATATATGTTATAGTGTAGCTGGTCTCTTGGAGCTTTTCATAAGATGTTCCAGATCTTCAATTTTTATACGTCGGCAGAAAATGCTCATCAGGTTGAACGATTTTTGTTAAGGCACCATTTCCATATTACTTATAGTTTAGCTGTTCCGTTATGGTTCTTCATCAGGTGTTCCAGTTTTCAAAATGAATTATAGCCTATATGTTGCCCAGGCTTAATAGCTATACAACAAAAAAAGTTTCATTCAAATCCGTCCAGTAGTTTTTGCGTGAAACGCGTACATACATACAGACAGACAGACAGACAGACAGACAAGAAATTCCAAAAAATTTTTTTTGCTTTCTATTGTTCTTTTTAGGTCTCCCTCTATCCATTTCAGTCAAAAATATTAAATGTACAGACAAAATATTTTTACTGTTTTATTATATGTATAGATAAAATCCTACTACCTACTAAAATTATAAATGAAAAAGTATTTGGATGTGAGTTTGTGAATTTATGAGTTTGTGAGGATGTTTGTTACTCAATACTGGGTATATTTTAAGCACAGGGTATATTTTATCCTGAAATTCCCACGGGAGCGAACCCCGGTTCAGGTTTTAGTTTTTAATTTGAATAATTACCCCGGTCTGGTTATGGAAATCTGTTGATGTATATATAATGCTCAAGAAATTTCTTAGTGAAAACTGCATCTAAATTCTTACTTTTATTTAGGAGTACTTTTGTAAAAGATTATTTTCCATCATGCACTTATCCCGTGGTTCAGAATCCCTCTACCCAATAGTAAAGTGATTCTGAACCACGGAATTCCGGGTTTGATACCCGGTAAGTGCATGATGGAAAATAATCTTTTACAAAAGTACTCTAAATAAAAGTAAAGATTTAGATGCAGTTTTCAATAGAAAATTTCTTGAGCATTATACATCAACAGATTTCCATAACCAGACCGGGTCTACCCCTTTGTGGTGCAATCACCACAAAGGCCAAAATACAGTTAAATCAGATTTTAATCATATAACAGAAGAAATTTAACCGAACAATCTCTCATCAATTTTTAACCGGTGATCCAATATAGGACTCATTATTTGTTGCGTATACATAGAGGCATATTAAAAATATAAGGGTGTGAGGCAGGGGTGTCCGGTGGGCATAATAAATTCATTTTGCGTAGTTTTTCCGATAATTCTGCCATTGGTGGAAAAATAACCACTTTTCATTTTGGCGGGATCGCCGTTTCGCTATGTCCATCTCTTTTTCTCATTAACATATTGGACATATGTTTTTGCGCTCACACCCTTTTTTTGTACAAGACAAGTGGTTTGTCGAAAATGTGTGATTGTGTTGGACGTTGATGTGTGTTCATTTTGACTCGCGTCGCAAAATGTGGGGTTCAGCGTTCAAAATTACTTGTAGTCTAATTGACCTGATCTGACATTTATAAATTCAATGTATATTCGCCTACATAGAAAGTTATTTCATTGTAAGACATATGTTTTAAAGTGACCGTCTTTAGAGAAAATGCAGCAGTGGAGTTTGTTGCGCCGCCTCTTCTCCACTTGCCTTTTGGAGGCGGTGGCGGTGGTAACCTTAGCTTTAAGTAATTTTATGACGTCAACTAACTAAAAAACAAGAATATGACGATTTAAAAGTGCTATTTTTTAGCCTATTTAAATAAAAACATTTTTATTTTTCTCCGGTGCAATTATTATATACTTCTATTGTTTTAATTAGTAATCAAGTCAAGCCACCTCTTATCAGCAGTGTCGGCGGCTCTGTCACAAGGCTCCACTAGAGGTTTATTCCTAGTTCGAAGGTGGGTAGACCGGTGACGGCCCAAAGCATTGCTGGTTTGGTTACTATACAAATATGTTATATTCATAATTTGTTTTGAAACATGTCAATAAATTTATTTTTATTCTTTCTTTCTTATCGAGTGTATCTAACACTGGTGTCAGATTTTATTCAAGTCGTCTAAAAGCATCTGACGTGCCATTTACGGTTACTGCCACTTCTTCTTATTTTTAAATTGTCGGGATTGCAAACTATAGTTTAGGACCCTTCAAGAGTCTATGTTCAATGAGAGTGCGGGACTCGCGACCTCTAAGTATCCCGTTCCCTAATTTCCTAAGTTCCGTTTCGTTTATGTCACGTTAGTTATGATATAACTTGATATCTCAATGCGTTTTCAAGAAAAACAGTCATGACATGACAGACAGACGGACCACAAATAAGACGTTTTATTTATGGTATCCATGAACTTTTATACGGAACCCTCAGAGCACGAGTCTAACTCGCACTTGGCTGTTTTTTTAGTTCTTTTAAAGAAATTATTTTTATCGTATAAATTAAAAAATCATATAAATTATATTATCACGCCTTTTTCCCGTGGGGGTAGACATACGATACGTGTAGACTAGCGATTTACACTTGCTACGATCCATACAGATTTCTTAGCTTCCTCTACACTCATCACTCTCTTCATACATCCTTTATTTTATTTAAGAAATACTAATTATTTTTAGTCTAGGTTCATGTAGTAATGTGATCATTTTTATATCTCTATTGACACACCGTCGTGCCAGACACTTGTCTGAACACAGACAAACCCACATATAATAAAAATGGTTGTCTCCGGGGCAATAGAAAATGTTGGTGTTTATACAACTGGTATCAATGTAGTTGTCTATTTGCCGAACACTTATTATGTGCCATTAATTTCGACTGAAAATTTATCCGACCGGTTTTGATACATAATACAATAAATACATAGCGTAAAAATAAAGTTCCCGTGTTTGTGCGCTTAGATCCGCAAACCGCAAAAAGTCGGGCTTTTCTAACAATAATCTCTGCGACTGTGATGGGATTTAGATAATGGATCACCTTCTGGCATGTCCCAACTGGTCCCCATTTCGTGTACCAAGGAGGATCTCAACGAGGGCAACGATAATGCAATTGCTGTGGCCACATACTGCATCATCTGATATAGCCATTCCGACTCGAATAGAAGAAGACGCTTAGATTTTTTAAACTACGCAACTGTTTCTAATGCGATTTTCACTATCAAGCTATCTTCGGGATGGTTTGTAGGTATGATAGTCCTTGTAAAACAGGAGCTGATCGCTATAGTCTCATTTAAAATTAACAGGGTCGTGGATATTACGTGAAATAAAACACTCAATTAGAAGGTTGATTTCCTCGCGATATTTTCCTTCACCGGAAGCGAGTGGTGGAAATCTGTAGGTACACGAGTAAGATTGATCTGAAAACTCAGAGGCACTTGCCGCGCCTGATATTTGAACCTTTGCCCTTTTTTGACGTAAGTCGAAGGCCTGCTTTAAATTTTCATAAAAAAACTGTTCATCATAAAGAGGTAAGATACATCTGTACATATTTATAAAATAAGTGGGATAAAAATGAATCCATAAATTATCCCACATCCAGAGATTAGACATACGTAAAACATTTGGAACGGAACGCAACCATATGAGACAATATGAAGACTCAAACGAACGCTGAAAGTGGAATTTAAATATGTAAGGAATTAGGAGATGAGTGGGGGGATGTTCCAACACCCGTGGGGGTGAGGGGGTGAAGGTTGCGGGAGGGGGGCACGCGGGGTTTTTCAAAACTAGAAAGAGATGAACACGCGTTAGTATCGCGATCTGCGTCCCGGTACCGCTGCTGTATGCAGACGAGGGTGGATTAGAGAGATATATCTTAAGATATGGTATTCTTGGCACGGTTAGAAGAGATAGACCCAAAAAATTCTGGCTTGACATCACCAGAATAGGATAGATCCTGCGCAGAGAAGAGTATTATGTGAGTTAGAGAATGGCATTCATAGTTCTAAAAATATTTTTGTGAATTATTGAGATAACTCAAGATGAATTAGTTACAGACACTGCCACCCTTTATATCTTCAGATTTTTTAATTGAACCTTCTACTTAGTTGGTAGCTCAACTTTAACTGCTCCACCGCGTACCGTGGGGAAAATGGCGACCAACTCAAGAGCCGTATCGTATTGCAGGAACAGTAATATAGCAAAAAGACGAAATTCTGCTGCTCCCTAAGATGTTGCTCAGTCAGCTAGGCACTTGCATAAGAAGATAGATAAAAAGAAGAAGACTGGACACAAGTCGGCCGAAGTAAAGAAAATATGTCCAGGGGGAATACAGCTCGGAAACCGCTTGTCAGTGTGGTGCCTTTCCCCAAACTATGGCACACTTATTATCTTGCCTGGCGTATCCTACCTGCACGCTGAAAGACCTGTATGACGCCACAGATAATGCTATATCAGTGGCGTCACTATTGGTCCTCACAAATAAATATACCCGTCGCGTCGATACGCTAAGTAGCAAAAAAAGCATTCTTGTCAGAAAAGAACATACAAAGTTGTATCAAAAAGTAAATACATAAATTAGCGCAAAGGCAATTTCTTCCAGCCAACCTTTGGGTTGTAAGAGATATAAGTGAAATATGTCTTAAGATCTATTCACTGACCTAAGACATCGTGTGTAGCTCACGCACGCGCTGTAATGAGCGCGCGCGGGGGGTAGTTAGACAATTTTACAACTGCGCCGCTTCGGCTTTTTTGGGAGACTCTCGTCCCTAGGTGTGCGCGCATAGATTATTAGGACAGAAGGGCTAAGGGAGCGTAGGCATAGTACTTTAAATAGGGATGAGTCCTAAATATAAACTAACTAGCTTTTGCCCGCGGCTTTGCCCGCGTGAATTTCTTACAAATAAAAGGAACCCTATGTCATTCTCAGTACTTCCAACTATTTGTATGCAAAATTTCAGGAAGATTGGTTAAGCAGATAAAACGTGAAGAGGTTACAAACAAACAGACTCATTTTCGCATTTATAATATTAGTTAGGATTAGGATAATATAAATATAATCTTTGTATCATCAAATAGGTCAAAAGTAACAAAGGGAAAATTTCCCCGAAAAGTCTGATAAAGATGATGAAATGTGATTATCTTTGTTCTGGCAGGAATTTTGGGACTTGTTAAGCTAGTTTTCTTATCTCGAGAATAAAAAAAAAAGTTATTTTTTAGATTCGATGGGTTTTTACTTCCGAAGAAATTTCGTTAAACCGAATTTTCCTATAATTTGATTAAAACTAACGTGAGAAATAGTCATAATGATTTTTCAAATAGTCATAATGGTTCCGGCTGATAAGACGCGTGAGTATCCGTATTAAAAATCATTATGACAAATTCTCCTATATTTATATTAGAATATATACGAGTATTTAAAGTATACGTACATAAATACTGGAACTCAGTTCAGATGGCATCATCAACTAGCATTCAGCCTCATTATCTTGATGCTTCTATCCCAGCCTACTCTATGACAACATCTGTAGGTGCGCACAAATTTGCATATGTCGAAATAATTTGGGGGGTACCTCCACACATCTATACGCTAATGTGAGAGAATCGACCTCAGAATAAGCAATCGTAGATGGTGTAATGAACAACTGTTTCGGTTTCTTTACCTAAATAAAATTCTAAGGGGTGAGTTTATCTGACACCAGATTATAAGGGGCTATCATCGAGATATTATGTACAGGTCTATAGACCACAAGGTCAAAATTCATTAGTTCTTACTGGCCGGCCACAAGGTCATTAGATTAGAAGAAATGAAAACCTTTAAGTATTTTTATAAAAATAATATACATTTATAAAACTTAAACATGTAGTAATTAACTGCCAGTCATAATTTGGGTGGGAATTTAGGTAAATCAAATAACTACTAATGTAGGCTGCTTCTGGGTAAGCTCGCTACATCGTAGACCTCATCTCTATCCTCGGACAAGATTGTGGTCAAAAGCAAACCCTTCTTTAACAAAAAAAAAATGTTAAAATTTCAATCCGATTGTTGGCGAGGTTTATTATATTGAACGAGACATGAAAATCATATTTGCCACGCTTTCGATGGACTTAGAACCGCAGACGAATACCTGAGAACATTTGCTCCGAATCTACGCTAATTTGAAAAAAAAATCATGAGGAATCGAACTTAGGATCAACATGACGGCCGGTCTCATATTATCAAACACAAACACACCAAAAAAAAATATTAGTTGTCATTTTTTCCATCTAACCTCAAAAACTCTTTGGCATAATCGTATTTTGCATCTCGCTTGAGTTAAGTGTCGTATCTGTCCTATTAATTTTACTCTTCGTTGAAGAAAATTTTCACTCATAATATTCCTCAGAAAATATCGTGAAGGGGAGTGCTTCACTAATTTGTCGATACGAGTACGTTTCCAAGTACTCAACATACTATATGTTGCTATGTTCCGATGTACGCTTTAACATATTACTTGTCGGCTTTTCTTAGATTTTCGTCGTGTCACTTAACACGGTTGTTTTCTTCTATGGATTCGAAATCTTAATTCTTACTGAATAACTTTTAAATTCGTTAGTTTGAATGTCTGTTATTCAATTTTACTAAATTAGTACTCTTACTAATATTAAAAATGCGTAAGCTTTGATGTTAGTAATTAATTTTACAAGACTTATTTAATGTACTTATGTATTTTTGGGTCAAATCTTGCAAACCAAAAAAACTCTTGTATTAAATAGTTGTAACATTACACACAATAATTAAAAAATATATTTTGCTTTCTGTTGTTCTTTTTAAGTGTCCCTCTATCCATTTTAGTCAAAAATACTAAATGTACAGACAAAACATTTTTACTGTTTTATTATATGTATAGATTAGAACTTAAAATTTTGCAGACATACTTTAATTTTTTTTATTTAACATTTATTTATTTAAAGTTACTAACATAGTTACATAAGGCCTTTTGTAATACTAACACATAAATGAATCACAGTTATCTGAAATAAAGAGTTATTTATTTATTTATTTAATCGGTAAGTGAGCAATACAAAAATAAATTTTTGAGTATCTTATGTCTGTGGTGAACAGGTAAGAAAGGATTTTGTAATTTCTTTCCCCTACGGGTGTTAAAAAATGACATTCACGCGGGCGTAGCACTGGAAAATCTAGTCCTATAGTACATATAATCTATTGTACATATTATTTAAAAAAGAAGCCCCTCTGGCATTACAGGGAGAGGCCAATACTATTTATGATCTACTTGCTTTCGCCCGCGGCTTCGCCCACTAAAACATCCCACGGGAACAATGCTTTTTCCCGGGATGCAAGGTACCCTATGTCCTTCTCCGTACTTCCAGCTATGTGTATGTGAAATTTCAGGAAGATTGGTTCAGTAGATAAAGCGTGAAGAGTTAACAAACAAACAAACTCACTTTCGTATTTATAATAGTAGTTAGGATTCGTTAGGATGTTTTCATTACTCATACTCTGAAAGTAAGTCTGAAGTTGCCTGAGGAGCGTGGAGAAAGTAATACTTTTCAGCCCTAAGAAGAATCGTTTTCAACTGACAGCTGTCAAATTATTTAAAAACAAAACTAGTTCTATTTTCACGTTATTCTATTGAACCATATTCCAACTTCCTATACAGCCATTCAACTATTATGTAAAATTGAAATAACATGAAGTTAAAGAATATATTTTTTTTATAATTTTTTATAATATAGATTTTTTCAATGATGGAACCAAATGAAAAGAATCTTATAGCTAAATAGTTGGTCGGCCACAAAAAAAATGCTGGAAGCTAAGCCGATCATTATTTTTTTTTCAAGTTCAGAGTTTTGTTTATGCTTCCGTATAATTCATTCATAATTTCTTTAGCTAATTCATGTTTTTATTTTTACTTTCCTTGTATTCGTAATGAAAAGCACAGTGTTTACTTCGGGTGAAAGACTTTTTTAAGTCCCTCGAACTATTGGCGCCCTCGCTAGGTCTTAAAAAAGTTACTTTCACCCACTCGTTAACAATGTACTATTACAATGTCGTTTACAATAGCAATTTTAGTTTATCTTAACAATTGAGTGAACCAAATAAACTATTTTTCTTTCTTTCTTTCTTTCTTTCTTTCTTTCTTTCTTTCTTTTACCTTTCTCATGAAAAAGTGCCTACGATAGCCTAGTTTTCGAATTAAAAATTTCATTTCAATCCAATTAAGTACATGTACTTTTAAGTATAATATTTATGAAGTATATTATACACGACAAGACTACTGAAGGCCCCATGCGTGTCTGTAAATTGGTACATGTGTTTCGGAGCTAAAACGACGATAAATCATAGCCGGAGGGTCGGGGTTCGAGGCTTAGCTCAGATCCAATGACACTGTGACACACGAAATATATCGTTTTAAATATTGAATATTTTTTATAGATACATACATACATAAATTCACGTCTATATCTTTTACAGGGTAGACAGAGCCAAGAGTCGTGAAACTCGAAGGCCACGCTTAGCTGAATAGTGGGCTGTCTGATGGCATGGAGATTTAGGTATAGTGACAGGTTGCTAGCCCATCGCCTATGAGTGGAGGAATCCCCAGTATAGACCTTTCCCTCGATTGACTTTTACAATCTACGCGGGAAGAGAAGCAGCTGGCACATTCTATGTTTTTCTTCGCTCCCAGACCAGCATGGAAGCAATTTTATAGGTACTTTTATAGAGTTATGTAAGCCAACCGAAAGAGAAGGCAGGCGTTGTGTCGTATCAAGACCCCGAGAATAGAGAAGTGTGGCGTATACTCCACCGACAAGAGCACAGCTCTTAAATAAGGAGGAGAAGTAGCATGGGTCCGAGGATTTCTCGAAATTCCCACGGGAACAACGTGGGATTCCGGGAAATCCTCTCTTAGTGCTCCCCTACACTCCCCCAGGAACCTACATGCCAAATTTCAGCTTCCTACGCCCAATAGTTTTGGCTGTGTGTTGTCTGTCAGTCACTTAGCCAGCAACGGAAGAATTTCATATACAATTGATGATATAAATCTTCTGGAAGAAATCATCTAAATGATAGTGAAGATTCCGTTTAGGAATTTTTGATATTGATGATATCTTCACAATAGACAAACAACAACTTAGAAGAAAAGTTTTCTCGGCGTTTTTTGTTGGGTTACTCATTAACTTAGGACCACCTGACTATTCAGCCAAGCAAATTAAAAACTATTTTAGTTAGTCGTTATGGGATGCCCGGCAAATGTAAAACATCTGAGCATCTCACGGCGGTCGTGTGCCGTCACTGCATTCGAGTTGATTTTACTGCGAAGCCGTTCCAATAGATTTGTTAGTTTTACATCAAATGTAATGACTTTAATTTGCAGTTAAATATATTTAATTCTATCTACATATTGCTTTTAAATTACATTTTCACAGCACAAAAACAAATTAACAAAATAAAGCTAGCTTCAAACAATCTATTCAAAAATGAAACACAAAATCCGATGTGTTAAAATTGTAATCGATAAAATTGATACGCAGTGTCCGGTAGCGTGAAAATTCCTATTTCAAATAAATTGGCAAAATATTTTTATAAAAATTCCGATGATCCGTGTGGCCAGTCTTAAAAACGCCGGGAAAAAATAGAATTTTGAAGCGCAGCTTTTTTAATTGAACTATGAAAGGGAGAGTGTGTCAATTTTTCTACTTTTTTCAGAGTTCACGCAGTTGGAAAATATTTCGCACTGGCATGCAGTAGTTAGGCCGTTCTAAAAAAACAAACGTGCATACAACGTGCGAATATTTTTATCGACAGCATTTTTTAGAAAGTGAAAACGGTATTTTTGTCTTTTTGTCGGTGTTTTTTCGGGGATTTGTGCGGATGGATTTTGTTTTTTTAATGGTATCAAACGATTTAGTGGAGTGCATTCCCGGGTATTTTATAAAAGCCGTTCATTTTATATTTCTATTTTCAAATGAATCCTAATAATCCATACTAATATTATAAATGCGAAAGTTTGGATGTGAGTTTGTGAGTTTGTGAGGTTGTGAATTTGTGAGTTTGTGAGTTTGTGAGGATGTTTGTTACTCAATCACGCAAAATCTACTGGACGGATTTCGATGAAATTTGGTACAGAGGTAGATAATGACTTGGAATAGCACATAGGCTACTTTTTATCCCAGGAAAAAGCACTGTTCCCGTGGGAAATTCACGCGGGCGAAGCCGCGGGCAAAAGCTAGTAAAATTATAAATGCGAAAGTTTGGATGTGAGTTTGTGAATTTGTGAGTTTGTGGGGATGTTTGTTAGTATCACGCAAAATCTACTGGACGGATTTTGATAAAAATTTGGTATAGCTACGGGTAGAAAAATACCGGGAATAGCACATAGGGTACTTTTTATCCCGAAATTCTCACGGGAGCGAAGCCCCGGGGCGCAGCTAGTGATAAATATTTTAGCAATATTTTTTTTTTCATAGTTTATTACTTCATCATTCATACGATATTTAAGACGATTACCTGTCATCATTTGATTCCTATTTAGTATGTACTGAAAAATAACAAATATATTGACTAGAAAAAGAAAGTGTTGAGTAAAATCTTTAATCTTGAGTTGTTAAGTTGAGAAATCTTGATTTTCATTCCACTTTTTAATGTTTAATTAAAGCATTAAATTAGATCTGCAGTTTAAATATAAGTTTAAGTATTCGACAATTTACATTAAAAATACCTGCAAAACTAATAACCCGAACAAGCGGGGTCGAAAACATAATTTTCCAGCAAGTAAATACGATTGCAACATAATATCGCTAGTTCAAAATATCGCATAGCAGACTAGGCAGCCTCCGATGATAACTCTAACATACACGGACGACGTAATAAAAATTATATGCCCCAATTTACGATGGCGGGGGTAGGGGGGGCCAAAAAATGCCCCCCACCCCCCTGATTGCGGGATCGAACCTACTAAACGGGGGTAAAAATGCGCGGGTGGTGTGAGAGAAACGCGATACATTTTTATCATTATCCTACTCTAACGAACTATGGCTTTGCAATTATTAATTTTGGTTCTCTCCCTTTTTTTGGCTGTGTGCGTGGTTGTGCTTCGCGTTGTGTTTTTTTATTGGCTTATCGAGTGATATTTTATTCGCGATTCGATAATTTGAAATTTCGTGTTGATCAACTTTTTTTAAATTTAAATTTTAAATATAGAGAGCAAAATGTTTGGCGCAAAAATTGTTGCATCGCATTTGGAGATATCGTCTTCCTAGTGGATGTGGAATGAAACACAATGATTTTTCATTTCACCTACTAATTAGGAATCGAACCAAAGACTTTGCGACTTTGAGACACATTTTTTTTAAACTAATGACTAGCTAGCGTTACTAATCCTAACTAATATTATAATGCGGAAGTGAGTTTGTTTGTTTGTTTATTTACTTGTTTGGTACCTCTTCACGCTTTATCTACTGAACCAATCTTCCTGAAATTTCGCATACACTTAGAAGTACCAAGAAGGACGGTTACCTTTCATCCCGGGAAAAGGCACTTCCCGTGGGAAAGTAACGCGGGCGAAGCCGCGGGCAAAAGCTAGTGCTACATATTTGTGACAAGAATTTGTGTGAACACCTTCCGAGCGAGCGAAGCAAGAAAGTCTGTATTCTATAGATAAAATGCATTGTAGTGCTTTGCCCAAATATTGATGAAAGTTGATAAGAATGTAAGTTTATTGGATTTATAACCGCATATAAATTAGTAGTTAAATAATGCACACGCTTAATAATTTATGCGATAATTATGAAACTTAACAAATACTTACACCATCTTGTTATCATCAACATATGTAATTTGCATGAAAAACAGTTTAGTGGTCTTTGATATACTTATCATGATTATTTTGTCGAAAAAATATCGCGAGGACTAACGACTAATTATGACGTAATAATAATAAAAGGGCCAATTATGAAAGGGAAAATTACAGGAAATAAGGAAACATCTCGAAAAAGACTTTTTCATTCAAAGAACTCGAAATTAAAATACGTCTTGGAATAATATTGTTTTTCGTAGGCCTGCTACGGCGTAGTACTACGCGGCTACGGCGTAGGCGGCTCGGCTTCCTTCTCTGTAGAGGGTGTATTCTTAATGCCATTATGAATTTGGTCCCTTTCATAGAACTTTGAAGGCTGTACTAGATAAACATGGTTTATTTTGTCTATAAATTATATTTAAAACTAGCTGTTGCCCGCGGCTTCGCCCGCCTGAGTTTCGCTTAGATGAAAAATCTTTTTGTGTTCCAAACTGTAGTAACTTAAACTCCAGTACTCAAAATTTCAGCCATTTGGTTATCCCGTGTCCCGCTGGAATATATTAGGAACTCGTGATGTTTCATTCAATAAACGATCTTCGTCTGCTCGTTATCTACAATTTCCCGTGTACCACCACTCCCAACCAGAGTCCCTCTTTGTCCTATCCCGTGTCATGTCTATTTATACGCCAGTAGAAAATGCTCATCAGGTTGAACGACTTTTGCTAAGGCCCCATTTTCATTTATTATATAGAGTAGGTGGTCTCTTGGAGTTCTTCATCAGATGTTCCATAATCTTCAATTTTATACGTTAGCAGAAAATGCTCATCAGGTTGAACGTTTTTTGTTAAGGCGCCACTTCCATATATGTAATAGTGTAGCTGGTCTCTTGGAATTCTTCATCAGATCATCCTGATCTTCGATTTTTATTCGTCAACAGAAAATGCTCGTCAGATTGATAAACTTTTGCAAAGGTACCATTGCCACATTTTTTATAGTTTAGCTGTTCTGTTAAGATTCTTCATCAGGTGTTCCAGTTTTCAAAATCAATTATAGCTTATATGTTGCCCAGCCTTAATAGCTATACAACAAAAAAAATGAAATTACAAAAGGTTAATTCTAGAGGTCTGTTTGTAAGTATAGTAGTTGTATATTACACAAAATTATATAATATAATTATAAATAACTAGCTTACGCTCGCGGCTTCGCCCGCGTAAAATTAAATTTCCTACGGGAAAAGTACTTTTTCCTGGAATGAAAGATACCCTATGTCCTTCTCAGTACTTCTAACTATATATGCGAAATTTCAGAAAGATTGGTTCAGTAGATAAAGCGTAAAGAGGTAACAAACAAACAAACTCACTTTCGCATTTATAATATTAGTTAGGATAAACAACTAGCTTTCGCCCGCGGCTTAGTCCGCGTAAATTTCCCACGGGAAAAGTACTTTTTCCTGGGATGAAAGATACCCTATGTCCTTCTCAGTACTTCTAACTATATATGCGAAATTTCAGAAAGATTGGTTCGAGGAAACAAATAAATAAACAAACAAACTCACTTTCGCATTTATAATATTAGTTAGGGTAGGATAATTAACAATAATTATACAAAATTATATCAATTAGTAATATTGGAGCAAAGAGGAGCGTTGCAGCTAGGCGGGCGATTTTTCTCCACCCTCAGGAATCCAGTTGTATATTGATCCCGCGGCCATCCCTCATCCCGTCTCGTGATTATGCAGATCAGCGAGGATTTAAACAATAACTAGCCATTGCTTTCAGTTTCCCGCCATTTTCCTTACTAAGATTTTTCTTCTTCTTACTTAGATCTGTAATTGCTCATTGCGTTTGGTTTCTTACCGTTTGATATATATATGATAGGTGAACCCCGGAATTTTGGAATAATAAGCTATTTATTTAAAAATTAAAAACACAACTGACAACTTACATAGCCTATGTCACTCGAAGGAATGCAAGGATACAATACCTCTCACATCAAAATCTGTTCAGGACTTAAGGTGAAATAAAGAAACTTACATACATACATACGTTTGGTCAGTCATGTAAATGTGTGTAAAAAGTAACCTATGGTATTACCGGTATTTTTCTACCCGAGTGCCAAATTTCAACAAAATCCGTTCAGTAGATTTTGCGTGGTTGAGTAACAAACATCTGAACTCACATACCAATTCACAAACATACAAAATTTCCCATTATTACTGGCAATGAGAGCATAGGAAGATTAAGTATTTGTTTGAAGTAAGTATATAAAGATTTTTGTAATTAGTATTTTTATCATAAAATACATAAAATAAGAGGAAAAATAAACGAATTCCTTTTTTATAATTTGGAAAATCCACGACAATTCCAGGGGGTGAAATAAGTAAAAAACTAAATTCACGCGGGCGAAGCCGAGGCCAAAGGCAAGTTAGGTAATAATAAGGATAACGAAGAAATACTGTAAAATGTAAGTTCCTTGACCGACTTTTCTGACCCAATTCATAGAACAGGGAAAACGGAAAGTAGGTACTTATGAAACGTTATAAAATATTATATACTCTTATAAATATTTAAGATGACTTCAAAAGGAACGAACTTCGAATTCTGCAAATATGGGCCAGAAGGAAAACGTTTATAAAACATACGCGGATGTTATATACCTACGCATCGAAATTCTGCAGCATATTTGGTTGTTTTTAATGTGCTAGATTGAAAAAAAATACTATATTATTGCTTATTTTAATAGATGCTAACTCAGACCAGAAAGATGCGTTCTATAAAAATACACATTACAATCGTTTGATTTCGTATTTTATCTTCAAAATGTTAAAAATGCAAAAGTGTTTTTAGGTACGTGAAAAGTCATGTCAAAACAGCTGTACCATACATGAAAAAACCAAACATACATACATATAATATGTATGTATGTATGTTTGGTTTTTTCGCGCCTTTTTCCCGTCGGAGTAGGCAGAGACTAGCGATTTCCACTTGCTAAGATCCTTACAGATAACAGATAACTGCTGTACCGATTGCATCGAAACTGCAGCCTCTTTTCAAATTTCTACTGTAGGATATGAAGTACTAATATAGCTTGCAAAATTTGATTTAATTTTTTTTTCATACATTGCAAGTTAAATAAAAACTTGTAGGTAGGTTTGGTAGAACGTTGCTGGTTTCGCAAGAAATAGTTATATATGTAGCAAATAATTTCACTCAAGAAGCAACGCACTACATCAAATGTTGAAAAAAAAAATTGAATTAAAAAAAGTATTTATAGAGTCACTGGCTATTAGAAACTAATATTTTAGTTAAAATAACCTAATTGAGTTAATCAAAGTCAGTTCAACAGTCTTAATATTATGCGTTGTCATCGCGAGGAAAATGTTAAATCATTCTCGGCTGGCGAGGTCGCTGGCTTCCAAAACTTTATCATAAAGTAAAGGATCTATAACATCGATTTTTTTTTATTTGATTGCCTAAAGAAGAGTGTTGCTTTCACGGTCATGTATGATTGAATGTACGTTTACAGCATTACTTGTATATTCAAGGTAGGTATAGGTTTTCAAGGCAAGAGTGAATAGGCATATTTTGAGTTTGCGTGTACCACCCTAGAGCAAAGATGAGATCATCTTTGCTTCCCATCAGGCAAGATAGAGGTCAAACGTACTCTGTTAAAAAAATAAAAATATGCTAATTCCGTTCGCTTATGTGATACTGGTCGTCAACAATAGAAATGAGTATTTTTATTTACTATTTTTTCAATTTACAACTGTATTATAATAGCCGTACCTTTATATCTTTTATTTAAAGGTACTTGAATTTATGAAAATTATAAAAATGTCTAAATAAAAAAGCATTATGCTCAAGATACGAATTACTGTATAAACCATAAAGTAATAGATAAACTCAAAAATATAAATCATTTTTTATGAGATTTGGCATATATTTTGTTCAATACGGAAAAAGAAAATAAATTTCTCAGAATTCGTCTTATTATGAAAACAGGCATGATTTTCGTAGAAAAGCCCACGCAGGCAAAGCCGTGGGCATAGGCTAGTTATAAATATTTCCGCATTGAATTCAGATAATGTCTCGATAATGCCAATTAAAAAAATATTAGAAGCTTTCGCTTTCAAGCTCGCCCACGCAAAGCTTTTTTCATAAACAACTTTATTGTTGATGTTTTTACCACCCCCGATTTCATAAGAATAATAATACTATAATACATAAAATACTACTATTTTATATTATTTTATCACTCCAGTGTCAAGTTTACTTGAAATTATTAAAGGTCTAAGTATTACTTATAGGGTAATAAGTCTCAGTTTACAAATATTATTTAT
Source organism: Ephestia elutella (assembly GCA_018467065.1). Lineage (NCBI taxonomy): Eukaryota > Metazoa > Arthropoda > Insecta > Lepidoptera > Pyralidae > Ephestia > Ephestia elutella. The sequence continues at coordinate 1,501,816 of CM031571.1, forward strand.
AATAGTAAAATACAGGTACCTTTATCGCCTTTTTAGGGTTCCGAAGTAAACAAGGAACCCCTATAGTTTCGTCATGTCTGTCCGTCTGTCCGTCCGTCTGTCTGCAGTTTATCTCAAAGACTACTAGTGATAGAAAACTGTAATTTGGTATATGAATACATACTTATTATGCGGAGTTAACTGTAGAGTAAATTACGAAAAAAAAAATTTTTTACGGGGCCTCCCCTACACATAAAAGTGGGGATGATTTTTTTTCTCTCGATTATACCATCGTGTATCATTAGATAGGTCTTTTAAAAATATTATGAGTGTCTGAGGAACATTTTTTGACTTAGGGATCCGTTTGCGAAATATATAACTATAAAACGATAAATTTTGTTAGAGTCAAGTGTCCCAAGCCCCCCCTCGAACAGGAAAAAGGTAAATAGTGGATACATGAAAAAAAATATAATAACTAGCAAATATAATGAATTTAAAAGTAAAATTATCACGGTAATGTAGACATTACACATTATTGAGTAATAGACGATAACTTACAAAATTGATTTTAGTATAAAAAATATTCGTAGAAACAATTTTTATCCTTATGATGTTATCTTAGGTTATTTTCATTAGTTATATAAAACTAGAAGTAAATATAGGTCCATGTGCAAAAGCTAGTAGGCTATAATTTATTTTGAAAACTGGAACACCTGATGAAGAACCTTAACAGAACAGCTAAACTATAAGAAATATGGAAATGGTGCCTTAACAAAAGTCGTTCAACCTGATGAGCATTTTCTGATGACATATAAAAATTGAAGATCTGGCTACTCTATAACATAAATGGAAATGGGGCCTTAGCAAAAGTCGTTCAACCTGATGAGCATTTTCTACTGACGTATAAATAGACAGGAGATAAGAAAAGGACACGAGATAGGAAAAGAGGGACTCGGGGTGGGAGTGGCGGTACACGGGAAATTGTAGATAACGAGCAGACGAAGATCGTTTATTGAATGAAATATCACTTGATTCATTTTAACACCGCGACTGTACTACGAGTACCTAATATTCCCGCGGGACACGGGATAACCAAATGGCTGAAATTTGAGTTCTGGAGTTTAGGTTACTACAGTTCGGAACACAAAAAGATTTTTCATCTAAGCGAAACACACGCGGGCAAAGCCGCGGGCAACAGCTAGTTATTTATATATTATCAAGAACAAGCATGGGCCTAGGTTTTTGTTCCCGTGGGAATTTCGAGAAATCCTCTCTTAGTGCTGCCCTACACTCCCTACATGCCAAATTTCAGCTTCCTACACCCAGTAGTTTAGCTGTGCGTTGTCTATTAGACACTTACACCCGTATTCACAAACAATACTTGCGTAAGTCGACATGCGAAGTGAGGCATTTTTCAGTGCGTTATGATGGCAAGGCTTTCTATTGGACGAGTAGTGACGTATGTCCCTCAAGCATCGTTTATGAATAGGTTTTTGAGTCCCTGTGAGCTGACAGGCACTATGAACCTTCCAAGTAACGTTTGTGAATACGGGTGTCAGTCATTAATGGAAGAATTTCATATACTTGGATATTGATGAAATGATGAAATTGCTAAATAAAACTTGGAATTAAATTTGTACAAGTTGTGTTCGGGACACTCGACTGAAACGCGTATAAAGTACTTCAAGCACTGTATAAAGTAAATTTACGACACTCCTGTACGACGAATATTGACTTGTTTGTAAAGCAAATCGTCTTACATGAAGATTAAGCCCACGCTGAGATTTGATAGGGTTACAGTATAAATTATATTAGGATCGTTTAAAGAAGCTGTATATGTTAACTAACTATGCCCCGCGGCTTTGCTTCTGTGAGAGTTTCGGTAAAAAAGCACTCTATCTTCTGTTACACGTTATATTCTACCTGTGTAACAACTTACATAGAATACTGTTCAGTAGATTTTGTGGAAAAGAGTAATACACATTCATCTATTCTGCCAAATTTATGCGTCTATATTTAGTAGTACGTATAGGTAAGTAGGATAAGACAGAGAGAGGAATAAAAGCAAAGAGAGGGTAATTTCGAACTAGCATACATCGGCATTTTATACTTTGCTCTCATAAACTTTAGCACTGGAATACGTAGTACTAGGATACTTTAAAAACATGTATCATAAGTGTAATTTTTGATTAAATGTACTGTTTCACATAGTTTTATGCTGATACTAATTCATAATTCATTTATTTGCAAAACATGAGCATAAAGATGACAAAAAAATGTGCAGTTAAACATGTACCCAGTGTGGGTGTAGCAAAATTGAATTAAATTCAAAATTAAATACTATAAAACGATGTCTTTAAAATGAAAATTATTTCATCAAATCTTTAATTATTTATAAGTCAAATGAGGTCAAATTTAATTATTCTATTTTCGGCGTGCGATTGAGACATTTTCAACCATAAGTTATCTTGTCATTTAAAAATTCTTCGACAGAGTAAAATGCTTTTGAGATTAGTAATATTTTTAAATTGTTAATGAAGATAGTGTCCTTTGTTTCTGATTTTAATTTGGCCGGGATTTTAATTGACATCACATATGTACTTTTTAACTACTTTTACTAACGATTACTTCCTCAAGACCCCCAAATTTCTAAAAAGCACACAAAATTATTCGCCTCTACAAGACATCAGATACATCGATACAATTCTAAAGTTCATCACGTAAACGTAATATCGATATCTGAAAAAGTTTTTAATTTCTGTGGTAATATCTCAACAGCGTAAACTCTACATGAAAATTAGAAAACCCGGCTTCAAATAATACGACATAGCCCAACAATCGCGAATAGCATATACGTACATATATATATGTGATGGTAGGCGTCACAAAGGGTCTGATTAAAACTCATGACATGCGCAGAATATTTTTAAAACTACCGGAGGCTGGGTTAATTTTTAAGTATTGATCAAAAATTGCGTGTGTGTACGTTGGGTGGGGGCGGGTGGCGGGCGCCTCCCGTGCGCGAATTAGATTTTTTCGTTGGAAATTTGTCATTAGAAGTTGTGTGTTGGTTTTTAATGTATCTATCGGGGGTTTTTTGTTGGAATTACACTTTTTACTTTTTTTGGTACAGTTTTTTAACGGTAAATTGTGATTTGTTTGGCTTGTTGTCTGGGGGAATATTTATTTTACTTTAAGAACATGTTTAGGTTTTTGTTGCCTTTCTCATTGCGTTTTTGGCAATTAGATAAGTGATGAAGGATGTGGTAAGAGTTTGGATGGGTCGCTTTGAACTGCCCGCGTGGTCTAGTTGTTCAGAGGTTTGCCATATGAGGTCGTGGGTCTAATCCCATTAGAAGTGGAAGTAGCCAAATATTGGTAAAAAAAAGCTAATATTGCCATTTCGATTCTAGATGATGATAATTCCATAAGAATCATCTTCATCAAGCTTACCTTCCCAAAATTTTCAGTTGTCTATTTTGATTATTATTTAAGTACCTTCAACGTCATATAGTAACTTTATAGCCGTTTGTCCAAAATTTCGGAAGCATGTCATATCTTCGGTATGTCCATATTTTTTTGTACATACCTTGCTTACCTGCAGCGGAAATTCTGAAGAAGGACTACATGATCTTCAGAACATCACTTTATGCGAAGTGCCTGTAGTTCAGGTCCGGATATACTGATCCTTCGAGGGCCAGTTGCTTGTTCACCACCAAGTTACAACTACACAAAACGTTCTTTATCGATCACAAACATAACATGTTTTATTATATTATATTTGTTTCTTATATTTTATGTTTGACTGTACACAATCTAGTGTATGTATAAAGTTAATAAATAGCCTGGCATGTTAGGCGACCATGACTGTTTCATGAGTTTCTTTCGGCATTTCTTCTCAGCAGAAGTCGTTCCGAAATGCTAGTAGTTTGTTGCTTTAAGACATAATATATTATGATTAAGTAATTAGTTTTCGACTTGAAAAAGAACCTTCTTTGAAGGCCAAGTTTCAATAAAAAATTTAACTTTGACTTTGGACTTCACTGCTTCTACACAGGACCTTTATTGGAGAGACTTACGGGTTTACAGAGCCTTGCGATTTTAAAATCAGGTGTTTTTTTTAAGGCGGATGTGCCTATATGTCAGCTTTTATCAATAACGGATTAACAAATTATATGAATATTTATCGGGAATAAATTATTGTAATCATGTGGAATATTAATGAATTATCTGATGTTCACTTACCGGATTTTTGGACCTGAAACAAAAAAAAATTAAAGGTTAGAATACCTTCTATACATATTAATTTTAGTCAGATTCTAAACTTTTATTATAGGAACTAATAATACCTCATGAACCTACTATTTTATAATTTTTGATATCGTTTGCGAGAAAATCTATGAAATCTGATCCAGAGAGAAGCTATATAGCGTAGGTAAGCACTAAGAAAGGAATTTAGAAAATCCAAAGACATTCACGCGGGAGAAGCCGCTGAAAAAGTTGGTTATAAAACAAAATTTCCTTTTTTCAATGAAAACGAGCCAAAAATGACTTCAACTTTAATAAATTAGTATACAAAAAATTTCTTAGTGATTTATGAAAGAGAAAGTGCCATATAGATAACATGTAATTATGAACTAACAAAGGTCGTAAATTAAAAATATATCTGTTATTATTTTTATTGGATGACATCAGTTGAAATTTGATCTGGCGAGTTCAACCATAGTATAATATGTAACTAAAGATCAGAGGTTGGGAAAATCAGGGTGTATTGAAATTTGTCTTCAAAATCCATCTAATTAGAAGAATGAGAAACCAGATAGGTACATAGAGGCGTACGTATTCCAGAAAAGAAAGTTCTCTTCGATTACTGAACCCAAAAGGTTCCCTAAACCCTGACTGTTATAGATAATTAAATAAACTTACAGTAAGGATGCAATAATAAAAATAAATTGAGTGTTAACTTCGGAACGTTTCGATTGTTTTGCTAATTAAAATGTTTTTTTACAGATAGTTATCATAGAGAGGCGTGTAGCATACTCCACTAACACGAGTTCTTAAATAAAAAGAAGTTTACGTTCATTTTATTTCGTCTTAATTAATTTTCGGTTTTTTTTACTGCGATCCACTAATTTCTCTTCACGCTTATACTACACGCTCTTCCCCCTGCCCTACTTACAAGTCAATGAGGATCGATTTTTATAAGTTCTATCTTTACGATGCTTCAAAATTTTGATCAAATTGAATACCTACACAGGTGATAAGTATTTATTACTTAAAATATTTGTAAATAAGATATTTTACAGTCACTTATAGGATGTTTGTATATATATAAATTATTTCTTAGTAATGTAGAACTTATAGGATGAAAAAATCATCCTATGCGTAGCCATTGCATGACCTATAAATTAAAATTTTATCGAAATCTGTCGACAATCAACGATTGCGAAATAAATCATCAGATCAGTCCGAGCTTTTAATTTATTGATTTATTTTAAAGAGAATTCGTTATATTTTTCATAGCAAATGAATCATTAAATGAAAAATTAATTTTTCTGTGATAATTTGTATCATAATACAGAATTTTAATAAAATCAACTTAATTTAGGTACATTGCTATTCAACTCTATCCCACTTTAAAACTACCATCGAAAATTAGTTTACAGCCTACGACATCGACAAACATACATATCTACCTTTAAAATTGTTAAAAAATACAGTGTTAAATCAACATAAAAGCTAGCTAAATCGATTCTCAATTAATCCTTCCCCAAAGCTCCGAAACTCTAAAACAACGACCAAACCTAGTCTAAACCTAAGCCGAAATAAAAAAGCAAAAGTATTTTCATTATCTAACCCGGGAGGCTGGCTCCAACGTATATTCATTTCCGTTCTGTTAATACCGCATACTTTTAACTGTCTAACTAGGTGGTACACCCCCACCCCCCTACCTCACACCATCACTACTTACACGCGGTAGGCACAACTTTTATAATACTACAAGTACGTACCCGGGTGCTTTTTAACGAACACCCCACGGGGTGGCGCCACCTGCTACGCATACCAAAAAATACGCAAAAGGGAGGTTCCTACCCCTGGTTAGAACTGAAGTGGCTGTATTTTGCGTATTTTTAAATTATTCCCACATGCGGGCCGTGTTTAGTTGGATTCTCTCTGGGAACTGGGAATGACGCATTTGCTGTTTCCTAAGGCTAAATGGGAGGATAAAAATATATTTTTTCCGTGTAAACTTTTTAAGCTTTGAAATTATGTAATTCTGATGAAATTATTGATTATCTATGACGTTGTTTGAATATCTTTTTTTTGTAGAAAAAAATACTAAATTGGAAACATTTTATAGCTTTTTTTTTATTAAAAGAGCCATTGAGAGAGGTGAGCGAGTATTTTTTTGGGCGTTGCCTCTAATTGGTGATTATGGATTTAACCCTCTTTGTTACGTCAACCTTTCTCAATCCCAAATTTCTGCTTTTAAATCTGCACATCGTATTATAACAATATAATGTATAAGTTTCAAATGCAAGAATTGTTTACAATATTGTAATATTTTGATATGCGGTCGCCTATCAAAATAAGTTCTAGCATTCTGGATAATCTATGAAGTTCCGCATAAATTAGGGTATATATAAAAGAGAAATCAGATCAGTGGTTCCAGAGATTAGCGCGTTCAAACAAACAAACACATAAACAAACTCTACAACTTTATTACCTATATTATTAAATTAATAGATATTGCGAAAGAATGTATATTACGCAATACTTATTATTATTTATTTATTATTCGTAGAATAAGAAAAAGTTGATTAAGGGAAATGATTATCTAGACTTTTACAAACTAAGCAAACTTAGCTTCAAAACCAAATAGGTACCTACCTATACACTGATATATTAAAATGAATCAATGTAAAAAAAATGTGTCTATTAACTAAAGTGATTATAAAAAAATGTGTTTTAAAATTTGACGACACCATTCAAAATACAACATACGCAATAAAAGGATTAAAAGTTCATACAAAAAACCATAGCAATTCCACTAAATTCAATAACAATAGAGTGCTAAAGCATAACTCGAAAAATAAAAACTGATTCCCGCCATTTTACTCTCAATAGCAAACGTTTTTGCAAAATATAAATATTATTATACGAGTATGCGTAAATATTGTGGAAGGAAGTAGGGAAAACGAAATAGTTTTATCTTTTAAGTGCACGATAAGCAGAAATACGTCTTAAGTTCGCGGCGAAAGATTGAGAATCGCAAAAAGGCGAAGTATATTTTTATAACTTATGCCAAGACGTTTGACAACAATGCTTGACAATTCCTTGTCCCCTGCAACGTATACGTAAGCAACAAGTTTATTTGAGGTAAGTTTGCTGGTTATGTTACTGAAGGCGTTATCTTGTTTGCAATCCTATTTAATACTAATAATATAAATGCGAAAGTTTGGATGTGAGTTTGTAAGGATGTTTGTTACTCGATCACGCAAAATCTACTAGACAGATTTCGATGAAATTTGGTATACGGGTAGAAAAATACCGGGAATAGCACATAGGGTACTTTTTATCCGAAAATTCCCACGGGAGCGAAGCCCCGGGGCGCGGCTAGTAACTATTATTATTACGTATTTTATTTATGTTATTTTTTTAATTTACGGGGAAGACAGAGTCTCGACCTTTATAACCTTTTTCACTTCAAAAAAGTGATATTTTGTTGAGGATTCAGATATAGTGACAGACAGCTTTCTTACTTAATCATACAGGTATCCTCGATTGATACAATATGAATTTATTTAGTGTCCTCATATGGGATTTCTTCTCAGCAGTGGTCGTTCCGAAATACTAGTAGTTTGTAGCTTTGAGACATAATATATTATGATTAAATAATTAAAAGAGCCTTCTTTGAAGGCCAAGTTTCAATAAAAAAATTGGACTTTGACTTTGACATATTCCTTGTCCATCCATCTATTTTTGCCAAAAAAATCATTCTTCATTAATTTTCACTCTATGCAAAATGACTTGCATCTGATTTCCAAATTAAATGTGTAAGACCATAAAAGCGATGCTGTGTAGAGTCAGCTCTACATAGCATTCATCAAGCGCCTCATAATTTTAATACGGCAAAGCACTTAAAGATTCTTGCTGTTATTTTTTTCCAGGCGTTTATTACAAAATCCAAAGCAAGAGTATAATATTCAAATGTGTTAGACTTTTGTATGTAAGTCCTTACTTGTCACTTAAATATATTAAAATATTACTAAGGTACTCGAATTTTTTTTTATGGATTAACACATCATAGACTTTTGAAGATAACTTCGTTGAAGAAAAATACTTATTTTGTTACCAATAATAAACATATACGTTTATACAATACGTCAAATATTAGCTCTACTTTCTACAATGAAATCGATAAATATCACTCTCCCTCACAGACAGTCGGGCAGAGGTCGTAACATGTGATTTTATTGGAGTAATCCCGGAAACTATGCAGATTCGGACATTATAGTCTGCCTGGAGAGCCTTTACGGCGCGCGCAGATGTCCTCAAGGCTCAGATTTACAACCGCGACACCTAAATAATAAATTCGATTCCCGCGTCACATCGCACCGAAACAATTTATTACAAAATGTAAACAGGAAGAGATTTTCATTTGAAACGCGATTTCTCGATGCCCCCCCTCCCAGACTCCCCCACCCCCCGCCCGGGACATAGACGAAAATACCCAGTTATGATTAATTCCAAATGCGCGGCGCATTGATCAAGACCCAGCTTTTTACTCCAAACTACCCATCTCTTCCCCCCCTTAACCCCCCAAAGAGCGAGACTAAGCTTGCAACGTCACCCGTCTCTGTCTAAAACAAAGATGCTAAAACTTCTTTCGCTAGTATGAAGATTTTAATTTCATATTTTTGACGAAACGGTTCTAATTTTACTCACTCAAACAATCAAAATTAAACTCTAACAGCTTATACTTAGAGTTGGAAATTGCTTGAGCGAACTCAGCACTTGTTTCCATTTTCTAATTCCGAATTAGTTTTCGAAGTGAAAAGATACAGTGCCAAGACTGTGTGCGTTATCATACTTAATTTACACCTTACACAATAAGATTTAGAGTTGAATATTGCATAGAGATGTGCTCGCAAGAAATAATTCTCCAGTTGTACCCCGAAATTAGTCGAATGAGGAGAAAGGGGTTCATACGAGGGGTGGTTTTAAAAGAAGAAGGCAAAAAGGTGGGGATAGAAAGATGCGCAAAGACTTAGTTCGCGGGGTGGGGGCGTTATAAAATATATAATTCTATACTTACAATACTTGTAAATACGGCACGCGGAAGTAGTCTGCTCGAGGAGACTTGATACTTTGGTGGGATGTACTGACGGATGTAATGTAGGAACGTCATTACGAAGCGTCTTTGATTCCTTAGAAAGGAACGTAACCAGAGATGTGTGGTGAATGTAGGTTGGGAAACAATGTACAAGTCTGTCCTGCACTCCTTTCCGAGTTCCACTATATCTTCTGATTTTTAGGTATTATTATTTGGATCTAGTGGGATAATTATAACAATTGTCATTTAATAGAAAGTCATTATTTAGGAGTTTCTGTCCCACTGCATTGCTGGGCAAAAACCTGCTCTTTTACTTTCATCGGACTCTATCTAAATCACAATCGACCAATTTCGTAAAGTATGCAAAAAAAATGTTTTGACATGGCAATTTATAAGTCGTTTTGGAATTAGTAAGATCCGAGGATCTTACTAATTCCAAAATGACGAAATTTAAAAAATGTACAAAATTGGAAAACTCTTAAAAAGACAAGACTAAAAAGTTAGGTACCAGTTCTGAACTTTTGAAATTAAGTTCAGAACTGGTACCTAACTTTTTATTTAAATTTTAATTGTAACTGATTGGATATCTTTTCTTTATTCTCTATTAATATTAACTCAACTATTCACCATCCATCCACCAGTCTATACAGACAGAAAACAATTTTTTAATAGAAAAGCTAAAAAAATAAAGAATTTCTTAGAACGGTCAAGACTGCTCGGTCGCGTTACACCGCTACATTCGCTGATATTTAGTCGCGAAACGGGATGTATTATAAAGGCGGTAGTTGTTTAAAATAAGAGCGGGAACTACCCCTTAGGTGCGGTGGTTAGGTGCAGGTTCGATTTCCGACCTTGAATAGATTTTAGTATCGTTATTATTAATTTTGAAAAACTGATGTATTACAAAAGCGGTACATGTTTAAAATATAATGAGAGCTGCTTCATATGTGCGGTGGTTAGTAACGGGTTCGATTCCAATAAATACGCATTAAATGATATGATTCCTGAACTTTGGCATGTCGACGAAAATTTTTGGCATAGATGAAATTTTTTATGTATCAAACTACATGAGAGTTTTATTTTCCAAATAATTTATGACTTAGCTAGCTATTATCAAACTATTGTGATATTACTTCGATATCATGAGTTGAAATCTCAAAGGAATCTTTTTCAAAATGTTAGGGTAAAATCAATCATTTCTGCTTTAAAAGTTACCTTTATTTTTGTCGTGTTTTAATACCTTGATTTTCGACCCAAGAGATTGGACCAACTTCCTCCGCCGCTGTTAGCCTAGTACTCATCGCTCACCATTCAACGTGTATCTTGAGCGTTTTTCATACAAATTCCATACAGTTTTTAAAATAAATTAGTTTATATTTGACCTGGGAAGTTCAGGTATCTTCATGCCGAATTTAATCCAAATCGGTTCAACAGTTTAGCCATGAAAGCGTATCAGACAGACTTTCACAAAAAATATTACTTTCTCTTAATTGTTTTGGGGCTTTTATCTTTTAAGATATTATAAGGATTTGCGCCTGAGGAGATGTATTAAAAATTTGTAAAAATCACAGAAAATATCACAAAAAAAAGTTTATCTAACGAGTGAAGCTACCTATGTTTTATCCACTCATTTCGCGTGGTTCTTAGTAAAAAGTTGTACAGAGCGGCGGCGCCACTAGCGCCTACGCCGTAGCGAGGCCTACGTACTACGGCGTAGCAGGGCTGCTACGAAATTAGTTGATTCGACTCTTTTGATGTTTCATTTTTAATTTTTCAGATATTTTTTGTGTAAGTGGTGTAAATAACGGTAGATAAAGTAGATTTTGCATGAATCATGTTATCAGTAGTTAATTTGCTTGCTAAAGATTGACATTGGGGCTGCGTCTCAAAAGATATGAAATAAAAAAATAAAACAAAAATACTCTGAAAACGTTATTGTGTGATTTCGTTATATGAAATTAATGATCATAGCTTAAATGTGATAATTACGCTTTTGAATATAAGTAATATTTTTTTTAGTAATTAGAATTTTATCATTTCGTTCCTGATTTTAATCCTTCCTATTCAAACAAATTACTCCGTAAGAAACACCACCCCAACTAAACCCCTCACCCCCTTTCAGATTTAATCTGACAATAGTCAAGATCCCTTAAAAGCACCCTAAAAACTGAAAAGTTCATTAGCCCCAGTTCCCAGCCCTACTATCTCGCGCGTTCTAAGACGCTCCCCCCACTGGGTGGTGGTAGGAGGGGGGGACGCGGAAATATGAAGGGTACCTCATTTATCAATACAGAGACTTGTTTCTTTCTCTGAAGGAATTGATTATATTCTACTAAGAATATTGATGGGGTGGTCTTGAAAGTTTTCCCTTAATGCGAGGGTGTTTTGATTAGAGTTTTTGATCGTACGTGTGGGGGATGCTGTTACAATGTATATGTTTATATTAAGATATTTCGTGGGTTTTAAAGGGCGTATTTTGTTAATAAAGGCGTAATGTCGCCTACATTTTAGGCCGTACAGGATTATAAGTTATTCTTGATTTTTTATTCGCAGAAGGGCTTATTTATTTTGAAATTTATTTTCTTTTGCTTTCCTGTGGGAGTGATTTGATAGAGGAGGAACGGAAGTGTGAATCAGGAAGCTGAGAAAGCGTGCTTTATTTGATTTAACCAGTCAGACATGAGATGTGATGAGGAACATCTGATATCTGACTGATCAAATCAAATACTACTACCGTTTGTTTTTTTTTTAAATTAGGGTACTAGAAAAAATATAAAATTGGGGTTACGGCATTGTAAAATACATATACTAACTGCACCCCGGGGCTTCGCTCTTTTGGGATATTCGGGATAAAAAATATTTAACCTGTGTACCAAAATTCACATCTGTGGCATGGCCTTCGAGATGTTATGTACTGACAAGGCAGTGATACTGTTACTGAAAAATATAGTTAGTGCCCTGACAGAGGCTTTAGACTCTCTGTCTCTCTCTCTGGTCGGTTCCGAAATGCTAGTAGTTTGTAGCTTTGAGACATAATATATTATGATTAAATAATTAGTTATCGACGTGAAAAAGAGCCTTCTTTGAAGGCCAAGTTTCAATAAAAAAAATTGACTTTGACTTTGACTCTTCATGACTGAAGATCGTGGTCATGGTTGGGATGAAATTCTGGAACTGACGAACTGTCTCCAACGGCCGGCTGCGATGTTAGCGACAGTGTAGAATTTTGGCGTCTCGATTCTTTATTTGATCAGACCAGATGCATGCAGTCTTGGTGGGAATTTTTAAATACTTCATTTATAAAACTAGTATTCTCAATATTTTTATTTCTTTTTCGTTAATATGTATTAGTTAAGATCAAAATATTAGACGTGACAGGAACAGACGTAATTCTGCAAAATATACTAGAATCGTCTTAAAAGCCACCTCACTTGATAAGCCACGTCCCAACTACCCCTCGCAAAAGTCAACATCTTTAAAACAAAACACCCTAAGAAATCAGCGTACAAACTTCTTCCCCTACTCTAATATGCGTACATTAATTTTGTTGCGCTCATACTAACAGCGTATACTATACATACATACATACTTACTTACATACACGCGTCAACGACACAAAATATAATGAGAACCGTGCAGCAGCTTCTTGTGGATTGTAAAGTCAAAGTTAAAGTCAAATTTTTTTATTGAAACTTGGCCTTCAACGAAGGCTCTTTTTCACGTCGATAACTAATAATAATTTAATCATATTATGTCTCAAAGCTACAAACTACTAGCATTTCGGAACGACCACTGCTGAGAAGAAATGCCGAAAGAAACTCATGAAATAGTCTTGGGAGCCTAACATGGAGGGGCTATTTAATAACTTTATACATACACTAGATTGTGTACAGTCAAAACTAAAATAAAATATAAGAAAAAAAATAATATAATAAAACATGTTATGTTTGTTTGATCACAAACATAACATGTTTTATTATATAGTAACCACAATGAATTGGTTAAGAACAAAAAATAAAAATAAAATTCGAATCAGGATCGAAGCAGGATCCCCTGGCACCACCCGTTCACGAGTTGACTTTGATTGCTTTTTTAAAGTAGCGTATACTTGACCTCGGGTCTTCAACTCTATGGCAAATTTCATTTAAATTGGTTTAGCGGTTTAACTGTGAAAGCGTAACAGACAGATTTTCGGATTTTTATTAAGTTTGGGCTAAGTTTTGGATTATGGAGAGTAAAATCACTATCCTATAAAAAAGTTTACAAAAAATATATTAAGTATAATAAATTAAGAAGACAAAGAATTTAATTTAACTACCAAGTTTTAATACTGCAATGAATCATCCATGAAGAGATGAGATTATTCTGTGTTGACATTATTTTATGCGAGCCTTTGATTTATACATGATTAGGCGAGGTTCTCTTTTGAAAATTATATCCTTACTAGCTACTGCCCGCGGCTTCGCCCGCGTGAAATTCTCACTAGAACAGTGCTTTTTCCCGGTATGAAAGGTACCCTATGTCCTTCTCAGTACTTCTAACAATGTGTATGCGAAAGTTCAGGAAGATTGGTTCAGAAGATAAAGCGTGAAGAGGTAACAAATAAACAAACTCACTTTCACATTTATAATATTCGTTAGGATAGTTAGGATTAGGACTGTTTACGCCGGGACTCAGTTGACATTGGAATTTCGGGATAAAAAGTAACACATAAACTATCGCGTTTATAACATCAGATTTTTCCGGGCTTTATATATCTTTAGACCAATTGAGACTTCTTTAAACCAAAGGTTTACAAAGATCATTATACTTCAAATTCATGATTTCTATTTGCTCAATTGATTGCTGATAGTAATGGAAGTACTAATAAAATCTAAGATTATTTGCCTAAAGACTATTTAGTACTTTCAATATCCTGATTTATGACTTATTAACGGATTTAAATTTTTTTTTTCAAATTGTTATCGTAATAATTCAGTAAAGTCTATACTCGTCAGACAATCATTATAGTCAACGTTAATATTATCAAAGTCAAAGTCAATTATTTTTATTCATATTGGTTTAAAATTAGCACTTATAAATCGTCACATTCTTATTTTTTAGTTAGTTGACGTCATAAAATTACTTAAAGCTAAGGTTACCACACTATATAATACGTTCCTAATTCAAATTCTAAACATAAAGCCAGTTACACACCCAAAACCCGGAAACGGAACACTAGCAAAAACATCGTATAATTCAAAAGTACTCCGCTCTCCGAATCCTCCAACATTTAGGTTAAAATATAAGATCTTGCATAAGAAAACGGCGAGGGGTGCCACCCTGTATCTCCGTTTTTAGTATTTTAGTAAGTTCAGGGAGAAATTACCCCCCGGGGGGGCAGGGGCTTAGGGGGAAGATGTTGATGTTTCTTAGTTTTATATTACTCGCGTACTTTATTACTTATTTGTGTTAGTGTGTTGGCATTTTATTGGTGTGAGTGGAACGTGATGCCCCCACCATGCAGATGCGAATCTTTTTTTTTAGTAGGTCCTATAATACGTTTTATAGTTTTTCTCTTAAGTGTAACCGCGGGGTTATGGAACGGGTGATTTAATTTTGGAATGCTTTTGGGGAATTCGGTTATATCCGGATCGTTTCCGGGTACGTAAGTGTGTTACTGTCTTATTTTATTTGTGGTACTAAAGAGTATTATGTATATTACTTGTGCTATTTTTCCTTGCTTGTTTTATTCGAAAGTCGTGTATTGAATTTTGATAAAATAGTGTAATTTGGACATAAAAAATTCGTAAAAATACAAGTACAGCTCTGAATTTACCTTAATAAAGGTGAAACTAAATTCAGATATATGAAAACTTTCTATACTTTTCTGAGTTTAGATAATTATGTCTTCAAGTACTAAATGTAGTGCAGTAGTATGTTGTTATTATGAATTATTTCAAAAATACGTTGTCAATTATGAAAATAAAAAAAAGGATAGAATTCCTGATTTATTTGAGGATTTGGTACTTTTGCATATCAATATGAGTAAAAGAATTTGATGTACACATTCATTCATTCATTGATAAAACCAGTTATTGGTGTAAAACTGAAAAAAGCGGACGCGAATAACAATATCCATTCGCCTCGTCAAAAAATAGTTACACAGATCAAAAAAGGATCACTATCCAACAAAATGGCTCACCGCAGGAGCTGGCTGGTATAAAAAAAGAAAAAAATAGTTAACCCTGAAACGGTCCCGGTAAAAAATCCACCGAGTTTTTTCCGATCTTTATTTGCTTTTACGAGCAACTAGTGAAAACGAAAGTGGCTGAAAAAAATACGTCACTATTTCTATAGCGCGGGGCGCGAAAAAAAAGAAAAAAATAGGGAATGGTCGCCGAGAGCGAGAGTTCTATTTTCGAACGGGGCGCGCACTTTTTTGTGTTTTTTTTTTCAATTTTTCGGACATGTGCCGCCGGGAAATCGCTGTGGCGCGATCCATTGACTGGCCACTGGTTCACTATTGTCGTATTTGTGATGTTTGCTTTGTCTATGCGCGCTTTTGTTTGTCTATTATTCGAACGGTAGTGACTGCTATTGCTGAATTTATTATTTTATTTATTTATTTACTAGCTTTTGCCCGCGGCTTCGCCCGCGTGAATTTCCCACGGGAACAGTGCTTTTTCCCGGAATAAAAAGTAGCCTATGTGCTATTCCAGGTCATTATATACCTCTGTATCAAATTTCATCGAAATCCGTCCAGTAGATTTTGCGTGATTGAGTAACAAACATCCTCACAAACTCACAAATTCACAAACTCACAAACTCACATCCAAACTTTTGCATTTATAATATTAGTATGGATTTATTCGTATGGCGTTTAACAGTCGTTCTTATTTATGTATTATGTAAACTATAATGTTATTTTATTAAATAAGTTCTGAATCCAGAGGACAGCGACGTTATTTATTATTAGTTATTATTAGTAGTAGTTAGTATTAGTAGTTATTTATTTAAAAACTTTATTACACAAATTTTTACAAATTATGTAAAATGATGGACTTAACGCTATATGGCATTCTCTACCAGTCAACCATTAGACCAAACAGAGAGTAGTAGGTGGTGTGATAAAGTGCAACACGATAATATTACGAGCTAATAAAATATATACGTAAATATTTATTTAATTGAAGCTATGAGCCTAATCATAAGGATCTTAGAAAAACATTTGAAGTCCTAAAAGTGTAACCTTACCATAACATTTATTATTATAAATTCATAATAAAGGCATTTGACGAACTTCATCTGACTTTATCCAAACTAATGGAAAGAAATACGAAAATCACAAAACTGCATTTCTAAAAAAAAAATAATTGGATTTGTTTGATCTTTCATTTAAAATAAAACTTCGTCATTCAATTATCATAGGAAATCTGACTATGGAGAAGCAATAGGATACAAAATTACTAAACGAATAAATATTTCAATTTATGTGTTCTAAGGTTGAAGGGTAAATAGATCGGGGAAATTGTACGTTCGGAGATTTAGTCCAACTGAACATAAGCGACAGAACCGAAATCTACAGTCCCTCTATTTTCTCTCTATCTAAGCAAAGACAGGATTTTTTTTTTTTTGCTAGCTCTATGACAAGAATAGAAGTATCATTGTTAAAATAACAAATTGAGAAACTAAATAAATTATAATCGCCAGATTACTACAAACAAAATTAACTACACTTTAAAATTAATGGACTTCCGTAGTTTTCAATCAACACGGGAAAAGCTTAAAAAGCGAATGATTTCATCAGTAAAACAAATTAGTGTTTCCTATAGTACAAATATACGGCGGGAGAAGCCGCAATCGTATATAAATATATAATGAACGCTCGCATTTAGTTAAAATGGATGACAAAAAACCGATGCGAAACTAGCTCGCCATCTGGCGATGTCTGTTATTTTGTTTTATCTTCTATAGTGAAAATTCTAAGTGAAATGAAATGAAAATTGTTTTATGTAAATAGGCTTAAAAATAGCACTTTTAAATCGTCATAATATACTTAGTTGACGTCAGAAAATTACTAAAACCTAGGGTTACTGCCGCTTCCAAAGTGCAAGTGGAGAAGAGGCGGCGCAATTCCACTGCTGCATTTTCTCCAAAGACGTCATATGTGTCTAATAATTAAGGAACTATCTTTGTAGACGAATCTATATTGAATTGTTATAAGAGTAAGAAGTAGTTATAGAAGTAAGAATTATCACAAAAATGTCATGAAAATCGTCTTAATTTTTTCCAATGTTTAGTAGTATTGTAGGAGTTTCACAAGCTATGCCCGGGTTCCACTCCCGTGAGTAATTCGGGAAAAAGAGTAACCTATGCATCATTCCAGGTTATTTCTATCTATATACCAAATTTCATCACAATCCGCCAAGTGGGTATTAAGTGACAAACATCCATAAAGACACACATCCAAAAATTTCACATTTAGTCCGCCATTTACATGTTTTTGTAAAGATGTTAAATAAAACAAATAAACTTTATTCAGCAAGGCTAAATTTTTCTATAGAATAGATTGATTGTACTGAAGAATTATCATAAAATATTTGCCATGAAACTCGCATTTTCCCAGGGAAAACTGAATAAATTAATGTTACAATGTTGAACAAACAAACAGACGTACAGCCTCAATTGCCAATAACGTTCCCAAATGAGCGAGCGCTATGTACTCTGTGCGCGCGGATTAAAAGTACATAGAAAAAAGTATATAATGATAAAAAAGTATATAGATGTATGATAAAAAAGCCACATTTTATTATGAGCCGATCAGTAGGGAGGGGAAATGTTTGTTTGTTCGAATTGGTGTCATTCGGCGGTGTACAGGGTGTTCTTGTTTTAATTCATAGAATATAATCGGAATATTTATTTTAAAATCGTACAAATTCTGTCGCTCTAATATATAACCCGTTGTCCTAGGTTAGCGTTAGTATGTTTATGCTATGCGTAGAGCATAGTACTATAATATGTGTAAATATAAAATTTATGTTCGTTCATAAATTTATACAGGACAGGACATAATATGTCTTATATCGCATAGCAAAGGTACTGTTAGGAAGTTGTATATCATATTCACCATATTAAAAAAACATAAGACTGTGCGCTATGACCCTAGCATCAAAAATAGAAGAAGGATGGGAAATGTAGCTCTGGCACCGGTCTCCAATACAGTATTTGCCAGTAGGCAATTTTGCAGACGTTCGGCTCAACTTTATAATCGCATAAATAAGGAGCTTAGCCTGTACGATAAGCATTATTATGAGTGCAGAAAAAGCATCACAAACTGGCTAGAAGCAAAAACTTACGAGGAAGTAGAGGAACTATTGGAATAATACCTACGTATACTGTTTCCAACCTAAAAACTTTAGTCTTAAATATGTGTACCTCTTATCTTATTCTTATAAGTATAATTATATGTATACAAATCCTAATTAGAGGAAACTGCGCTTAATACCGCATCAACCGATCCCAAGATGTTATGTCCAATGTTATCGTAGGGCTAATTGGGAACACACATACTCACACAAAATCTTTAACACACAACTCATTACATACACGTGTCTTTTGTATTGTATCTTATTTTTATAAGTAGCTTTTGCCTGCGACTTCGCCCGCGTAAATTTAGTATTTGATTTGGTTTATAATGCTACAACATGTGTTTTTATGTATCTTTCTAGTTAAGGAGGAGCGGGGTCTCCTAACACAGGCTCTTTGATGTCTAAAAGGAGGCCCCATCCATTATAAGTAAAACTGTACATTGTTACTGAAATAAATACATTTTTTTTTATTGTCGCTAGATAGCGGTAATCGTCATGTCAGATGCCTTTAGACGACTAGAAAAAAATGTGATACTTTTATCTATAAAACACACTCAATAACGACACAGCCCTATTAAATTTTGAGTTGTTTGGTTCGTCCTATCAAGGACTGTGTTTCAAGATTTAATAATTGCTTGTACCAATAATACAATTAAAATATACCTACTGACTGATAAAGGTACCATAGGTGTAATATTTTTTTTTATGAATTATATTACACAGTATTTATACTGGTACAGTTAATTGAAAAATTTAAAACTAAAAGTTGATGAGATAAAAATAAAAAATGATCACGCGTGAAAAAAACAACAACCTGTATAGCAAGTGCATGTGTGGATGCACAACACGCACACACGCGCGCCGCTGTGTGTAACGGGGTCACACGCACACATACACAAAGTGACGCAACCGACTGCGTTGGAAAGTTGCGTACTGTTTTTTTGCATTCATAAATCATTTCGAGTGTTTTCAGTTGGGATCTTTTGATTTGACTTATTTTCTTAGTTCAATTGAGACTTACTTAAATCGGATATGAATATGCTTATTAAAATTCATGTCAGTTCGTATAAAATTAAACAGAAACTGCAAAACGTAAAATCTTGACATTTTGCAGTGGGGTTCCTTATAAATGGTAATGGGGTGGTAATTGAGCACTTTGTGCGTTTTTACGTGGAAATTTTGGAAATCCCACTGAAAGGTGAAATGTCAAAAAACTAGTCTTTCGAAAATAGATATAAAAAACGGGCGTACTACGTACTACTTAAGATTTTGCACTATATTGCTTATAAAAAAAATATATTATTATATTTAATATTCACATAGAAATATCAAAACCACAATGAGTCTTTATAACCCCTCATCAGCAATAAAAGATTTTGAAAAAAAAACTAATAGTTTTTTTAACGTAATGGTTCTAGTAGTTTGTAGCTTTGAGACATTATATACTATGATTATACAATTAGTTTTCGACATGAAAAAGAGCCTTTAATGCCAGGTTTCAAAAAGATTTTCTGATTCCTGATTAAAGATCTATTTCATAAATAAATAAATTTTTTATTGGCCCTACAGAACCCTAATAATAATTACACAGGAAATGACAAACAAGTCTTGAATAAAACTTTGAATGAATAAATGGTGATATCTTTAAAATTGTCCCCTAGGGCGAGACCGTAGTGGTTCGGTCTACTGACATTTTAAATCGCAATTACGGATTCAATTATTGTGATTTAGTATTAACGACATCTATCTGTGAACTTTAATAATATTTTGGTGTAGACTAAGATTTAATGATATTACTACGCGGGAATTTCCCACGGGAACAGTGCTTTTTCCCGAGTTGAAAGGTACCCTATGTCCTTCTCAGTACTTCTAACTATGTGTATAAGAAATTCCAGGAAGATTGGTTTAGTAGATAAAGCGTGAAGTGGTAACAAACAAACAAATTCACTTTCGCATTTATTGTATTAGTTAGGATTTATGAAAAAAAAAGTTTTTCTATCTAGTTCATTTTAAGAAAGGTAAAATTAGGGTGTGCTTAAGATACGATAGAAGTAACTACTTCATCAAAGCGAGATCCTTGGTTTATATACCCAAACGTTACATAGCTGAGCGTTTCACCTCGATCACAAAATAAGGGCTCTGTGCACCGAAAGAAGTACTTTACCTAGATACTTAAAAAAATAATTTGATTATCAAGAAAATCTTTGTAAAAACAAGATATATTTTGTCTCGTTTACACATAATCACTGAGCAAATAAATTTGAATCCCTTTAAATAACCGAGTTAATAACATAATTATGGCAATATGGAATAAACGAAATCTTTTATTTCCGTTATTCTTAACATCCATACCAAAAATCTAAATAAAATGTTTCAATACTCTACCCTTTTATATAATGAAATCATTAATACATGGACAAGATTGAAGTAGGACAAGTGTACTCAAGAGAGTACAAGAAATTTTATATCAATAAGCTCACAAATCAATTCATAAGATACGCAATCGAGGTCAGAGCTTAAAGCTCATGTTTGACAGATCACGTTAGGTACTTACACGTGAAAGCTCGCTTTTTAGGTCGCCTTTATTCTCTGTGGTTGAGAAAAACAAAATTGTTTTTTTTAAGAGGATGTGTTTGGTGTACAAGAATTATTGTTTTTGTACATAAAGAATAGCTAACTGGGCGACCAAGCTTCAATTGGATGACAAACAGGGAGATGACATTTACCTAGATCGATTTTAATAGTAAAAGACTAGCTAAATACAAAAAATCATCAAAATAGTTAGAGCCGTTCCGGAGAAAATAATTATTTATAAACATATAATAATAGAAATACAGGCCGAAAACAAACACTACTGATTATTTTTAATTAAAAACAATTAAAACTTTTGATTTTCGAACGCTTTTCTGAGTTTGTATGAATAACTGTATTTTCAACCGACTTCAAACACAAAAAACAAGAGGTTCTCAATTCGGCTGTATGTTTGTTTGGTTACTTTTTATGCTATTTTTATTATATTTGAAAAAACTACCTATATGATTCTTCTCTATATGTATATTTTAGCGTAATAATATACTTATAGATCACGTACATAAACATGATATCTCGTCGATTCTGATAATTTAGGTCGCCATTATTCTCTGTTTGAGGAAAACGAAATTGGTTTTTTAACAGGATATGTGCTTCGCGAATCGCGGTCGGCCTATTTTTATGAGTCAATTATTAAGACCTCAATAACGTTGTATTTCTTGCAGAAATTAATAGCAATATATATGTTTTATGTAGTAAGTACGTCAAGTTAAAACTTAAGATCCAAAATGTAAAAAAATAACATTTTCAATGATTTTCTTTGTTTGGAATTTTAAGTCGTTTCATGAACGCTAGATGCAACTATTTGGCTTCTTTTGTTTTTATACAATATCACAATTATTCTCCTTTATTTGTATTCCTCAAGACTGAGGGTCGTGATCTTTATATGGAATGAAACACAACGACTATCTTAGCAATTTTAATGGAGTGGTTTGCCATTGCCTTCTCCATTTCACACACTAACTGATAATCATCAACCAGAGTGCAGGTTTCCTTACGATGTTTTCCTTCACTGGAAGCAAGTGGTTGATGAAAACTACCATACACGAGTCAGATTCGTATACTAAATCCTGCCCATGCTACATGTAGCATGGGCAGGATTCGAACTTGGGACCTTTTCAGCCACAGGCGGCCACCATTATAATATAAGCTTAAGCTCACCATTATAAGCTTAAGCTTACGTCGAAAGTCACCATTTTAAAATGGAGGCTTTATAAAATAAAATAACGTAGGCATTATAAATTAAAAACACATTTTGGTTCATATGCATGCAATATAGCAGATTCACATAGTACATAAGGTGGATCGCAAAAAAGTAAATAAATTTCAGACTGGTAGGTTGTACCTATTTAAAAATACAATAATGGCGCGATAAAAACCACCTTTTTAAGAGTGTGTGTGTACACTATTGCCAAAAACGCATAATCGACACACAGACAACACATTAAAAATCGACATTATGTGCGACTGGATGGCGGGACAACGAATAAAATTCGGATTAATTAGGATTATTTAAATAAATGGTAATAATAAATAATAATTTTCGACTACTTTAGCCGTGGCTTAAGTTTCGTGCAAACCTTCCAGTGGAAACAATGGTTATTTTTGGAATGGTAAGGTTGTAGTGTATTCATGTTTATTTTACTTTTATTCTTGTCTATTTTACTATTATGATTACTTATTTAGCTCAAAATGTTCTTTTTTACACTTTCTATTGTAAAATTTCTACGTTGCTAAGGAATATTTCTTTAAACTTACCGTTATATCTTCATTTTTGGTTGTTTTATAGTATATATGTTTTTCCAACATATTTAATGTACTTTTCTACACTTTTCGATGATCACTTCTTTAAATTTTATTAAAATTATTTATGTCTTTCCTTATTATAAACAATTTTGATTGTCAAGGATTGTGACAAGTCAGATTTTATTTTTCTAAAATTCTATAAATTTCTATGCGAACCTCTTCACAAATGTTCTAATTTCGTATTTTATTTGAAAATTATGAAGCAATACGAAATTCTAAATCGAGGCCTATATAAAGACACTGAATGTCAGTCCGGGTCAGTCTTCATCTTCTGAGAAACAGAACGGTACGAACTATAAAGGTCTTGTCTCGGGGCCTGCTGACCCCGGGACCCTGCAAGCCTTCGCGTCGTTAATCAATATCTAACACGAAGAAGTTGCTGTGACCTATGGATTGAAGTATGGAATAAAGGCACACACTATCGCCTGTCACCCCTGCTGTGCTGCTGTGACCTGTGGCCGAAGCCTGGATTAAAGGTACTCACTTTCGCCTGCCATCCCTACTGTACCGCCAGTACATCTTCAACCCTATTGTGCCGCCGGACAAACTTTACCCCCTGTCGGGATTTCCCCGGCTATCCTGTCCGTGCCGTATCCGTAATTTTATTTGGAACTCTATCCGTGTCTGTGCCGTATCCGTGATTTCTTTGGAACTCTGTCCGTGCCCGTGTGGTGTATTTTTTATATTTTAAATTGTATTTTCTATTAATTTAAATTAAATATTAATTTCTCTTAAAAATCTGTTATTATTACATAACAGTTGGCGCCCATAATAACAGTTGGCGCCCATCGCATCTTTTGGCTCTGTCTCTTTCTCTAAATTCTAAAAAACACACCTACACGTTCTCTTAATTTTGGCTTAGATTCTCGACCTTAAACACTAAATTAACTTCACACTGGTCTCTTTTTCACATTGAACTCATTAATACTCAATATTTATTCAATAAATATTTATTTTATTGACTAACTTGACTTGGACTTAGACTCTATAACTTGACTTTAACTCTTTACTAAACTAAGGTACTATACTTAGGTACTTTACTTTGTACAAGTACTCCTAAACTTCTACTAAAATGTCTCGTCCAATTGCATATAGTCTGCTCAATAAAGCCGAGTTAGAATACGAAGTCAAGGTTAGACTGGAGGAACCAGCTGATAAGCTCCCTCAATTAAAAAACAAGTCGTTTCGCTTACGCAATCTATATTGAGCGATGACATTATAGATTCTCCTTTGCCAATTGAGGATGATCTCAACGGGATTGAAGCTACATTAACTTACACTGAATTAAAATTAGTCTCACTTGAGTCGGGTAACTCAAAAATTCTTCCTAAAATAGAGACTTATTTAAATCATCTACACTATCGCTTAGATAGAATTGATTTAGATTTACACAGTGATAAAAAAGAAGAATTTGATGTCCTCAAAGATAAATTTGTCGAACTTGAAAAACGATTTGAACCTTTTACTTTTCTGAACGCAGAGCAAAATGTTTCCACGCCCACTCCACCCCTTCCTCAAATTACAACTTCACCTCTTCCTCAATCTTCTTCTTCTGTTCTCAGTAGTTTCAATCCTGAAATCCTACAAAATTTGGTACTTCCTTCTTCCTTAAACGACCTAAAAAAGATTTGCTATGATGGTAAAACCTGTCCGAAATCTTTTCTTCAAAAAAATAGAAGAATTTCGTATTTCTCGAAATATTTCGAAAGAGAAACTTCTAAACAAAGCTTTCGAAATTTTTACTGACAATGCTTTACATTGGTTTAGATTTCAAAAAGAACTAAATTCTAACTTAACTTGGGACGAAGTTACTAATCTTTTGATAAGAGACTTCGGTGAACCTGACTACGACTATAAACTACTAAATGCCATCAGGAATCGAACCCAAGGTGACAATGAATCCATTGTAATTTATGTCTCACTTATGTTCGGTATGTTCTCACGTCTTACCAAAAAACTTTCCGAGTCTGAGAAACTCGAAATTTTACTAAGGAACATAAGACCTTGTTATTCGATGTTCGTAGCCTTAAAAGATGTTGACTCTGTCGTTTCTTTGATCAATACCTGTCAAAGTTATGAGAAAATTCTAGATAGAGATAAAAACTTTAAGGAACCTGATAATGAAAATAATTCTTTTAGCTCTGAATTTAATTATAAATTACCTTCCCCTTCTACTTCGAATGCTAAACAATTCTTCAACAAAAATAATTTTCAGTCTCAGTTTCAAAAACATACTTACTTTAATAAAAATAACTCTCAGCCTCAATCGAAGCAATCTGTAAATACAATTAATAAGTCTGCTAGTGTATCTCCTAATCCTAATATCTATTGCGTACGCTGTCGTACCAATGGTCATTCTCTTAACGAATGCCCTCAACCTAGATTTTTAATATGTTTTAAATGTGGTACAAAAGATGTTAAAACTCCTGATTGCCCTAAATGCAATGCACGCAAATCTTCAACTAATTCAAAAAACTAAAATGTGACTTGGATAATAAATTTAATCAAAAAGATTGGAATGATTGGTTATTAACAATAAAAAACTTTTTCCTCTGTTATAGAACTTCTTCTGTTCTCTATGAGAATGAAAAGGATTCTAATCGTCCTTTTATCAATATATCAATTGATAATGTTTCATTATCAGGACTTTTAGATAGTGGCAGTTCTTTAACTATTTTAGGAAAAAATTCACATCTTGAAATTCTGAAATTGGGTTTCTCGTTATCCAAGTCTAAGTCGGTTTTTGTGTCTACTGCTAATAATCATAAACTCAAATCTTTAGGTCACTTTGATCTTCCTATTACTTTTAATGGTCAAACTCACTTAATTAGAGCTTTCGTTTTCCCAGAAATAACTCCCTCACTAATCCTTGGGGTAGATTTTTGGAAAAAGTTTAACTTAGTACCTAACTTATTTTCTACAATATTTAATAATAATTGTCTTGCAATTTCAGACGATAAAAAAAATTTACCTTACGATAATCTTTCCAAATCTCAGAAGGATATCGCTGATGATATCATTAATCGTTTTAAAAGTATTTCTTTTGAAGAAAAGGGTGAGTTAGGTCGAACTAACCTAATTTGTCATAAAATCGATACTGGCGATAATCCTCCCATTAAACAACGCTCGTATAGACTTTCTCCTATAAAACAACATGCGCTAATCAACGAGGTTGATAAGATGCTTGAATGGAAAGTTATTGAAAAATGTGAGAGTCCTTGGTTATCTCCCGTTTTAATAACTCCTAAAAAGAATGGCGAATGGCGATTCTGCGTCGATAGCAGAAAACTTAATTCAATTACTCGAAAAGATGCTTATAGTCTCCCTTTAATCAATGAAATACTGGATCATTTAAAAAATGCTAAATACCTTTCTAGCATTGATATTGCTAAAGCTTTTTGGGAAATTCCCTAAATCCTGCTGACAGAGATAAAACAGCATTTTATGTGCCTGGTAGAGGAATGTACAGATTTGTTGTCATGCCCTTCGGACTTACTAATGCTCCAGCTACTCAACAACGTCTTATGGATACGTTATTTACTCCTGAATTTGATAATAAAGTCTTTTGTTATCTTGATGATATCGTTATTATTAGCGAATCATTCGAGGAACATATATCGTTTCTAATCAAAGTATTTGAAAAACTATCTTATGCCGGTCTAACTATTAACTTTGAAAAGAGTGTATTCTTTAAAAACGAATTAAAATACTTAGGTTACGTGGTAAATGAACACGGTCTTTGTGCTGATCCTAAAAAAATTGATTCTATTCTGGAATACCCTATTCCATCTTCTCGTAAAGAAGTTCGTCGATTTTTAGGAACATGTAGCTGGTTCCGTCGATTTATTCCTAATTTTAGCACTATTGCTGCTCCGCTTAATAAACTAAATAGTGGTGGTAAAAATGCTGCTAAATTTATTTGGAACTCTGAAGCTAATCAAGCTTTCCTTAAATTAAAAGAAGCTTTAGTAACTACACCAGTACTTTCTTGTCCTGATTTCAATCTCCCTTTTTCAGTGCACACTGATGCATCAAATTTTGGTATAGGAGCTATGCTTACTCAAATAAAAGAAGACAAAGAAGTTGTCATAGCTTATATGAGTAAATCTCTTAATAAAAATGAACAAAACTATTCTACTACAGAGAGAGAAACCCTTGCTGTTATCACTGCTCTCGAACATTGGCGTTGTTATTTAGACAATGGCAGACAATTTGTCATTTACACGGATCATGCTGCTCTAAAGTGGTTTCTAAATCTGTCAAATCCTTCTGGCAGACTTGCTCGATGGACTGTACGTCTATCTTCTTTTAACTTCATTCTAAAACATAAAAAAGGTAAAGAAAATGTAGTACCGGATTTGTTATCTCGTTCTAAAAATCTATCGGATAATAAAACTAACTTAAATGTTTCAGTTTTAACGGTGGAAGAACAGTATAATAAAGTTTTACAAGGCTGTCAAAACAATCCTGATAGTTTTCCAAACTATACTATTAAGGACAATAAGCTTTATCGTTTTTCTCGTTCCCTTCATACTATAACGGATGACTTCGTATGGAAAGAAGTTCCTCATCCTGGTGATAGAGAAAATCTGATTAAAAGTAATCATGGTTTGCCTGGTGAACCTCACCTTGGAATTTTTAAAACCTATAAAAAACTTTCTCTTTTATATTATTGGACAGGAATGTTCAAAGACATTGCTCAATTAATAAGTGAATGTGAGTCTTGTCTTGCTTATAAGCATCCTAATCATTCACCTTATGGTCCCATGGGTAAACCTAAAGTTTGCTCAAGACCCTTCCAATGTATTTCTCTTGATTTAATGGGTCCTCTTCCCATGACAAGAAAACGCAATCAACACATCCTAGTTGTGAATTGTTGTTTTTCTAAATATACTTTAATCTTTCCCCTTAAACGTGCTATCGCTAAAGATATTATCGAATGCCTAGAAAACTTTGTATTTCTTATACATGGTGTACCTCAAACTATTATTATGGACAATGGTTCTCAATTTCAATCTAGAGAATTCAAAAAACTTCTGGATAACTATAAAATACCTTTTATCTTTTATTCACCTCATTATTGCCCGCAAGTCAATCCCACTGAAAGGTATAACAGAACTATTGTTACGGCTTTAGCGTCTCTTGTAGGTGATGATCATAGATCCTGGGATATTTTTCTTCCAAAAATCCAATATGCTATGAACAGTACAGTTAATGCAGTTACGGGTTATTCCCCAGCATTTCTAGTTTTTGGCAGGGAAACTATCAGCTGTGGTTCTGTTTATACTCCTACGAATAACCTTGACGAATTTACTTTCTTACCTCGTGATATTTATGCTACTAATATAGGATTACTTGCGACAATTTTTGACAAAGTACAAGTAGCTCTATTTGACTCCCATACTAAAAATAGTGTTCGATATAATTTACGACATACTATAAAAGAATTTAATGTCGACGATTATGTTTGGCGTAAGAACTATGTGCTCAGTAATGCCGGTTCTTACTTTAGTGCCAAATTAGCACCTAAATTCGTTCGGTGTAAAGTGATACAGAAACTCTCTCCACTTGTATATATCCTTGAGGACCCTAACGGTACTCGTGCAAAATGGCACATAAAGGATATCAAGACTTAGAATTTATTTTAATTTTACTTTTACTTGACTAATGTATATACTTTATTTTTGTTTGTTCCCATCTTCAATTACTAGTTACATTTTTGGCATTTTCTCATTTCCTATCATTTTCATTGTTATCATCGGCTCTTAAGCCTCTAAAGAACTAAACTAAAAATGTTCTTCTACATCTCTCTACACAATCTTGTGTTGAGTCTTTACCTTGCATTACTTAATGTGCACTACTCTCTTTACGCAAGTTTGCGTTGAGTACTCTTTATTTATTTCTTTCTTTGAGCGGTTGACAACTCGTAAAATAAGCCCTTGTTATACATAAGAAATATATAAGAAGTACTATACTTACATACATTCATTCTTACTTGTAAATATTTTCATTATATCTTTATTACATTACTTTCTTACTGATGAGCGGCTGACTACTCATAAAATAAGCCTTCAGTCATATCATATTCATATATCATTCATCATCAATGGGATTTCAGCGTGAGCGGATTACAACTCCTTAAATAAGCCAACTGTTACGTAGTACTACTAGGCAGGTACTTATCTTGGAGTAGGAGCCATTGACTGTGAGCCCTACCCCTAAGTTTGATCGATTTTAGTATGAAAGGTTTATTGTAATATGTAAGATTTGGTATGATAGGCTGGTATGAAAGTGTTGTCTATTAACCTTCAAAATTTTCACTTAGTGTAAAAATTTTCAGGGGTTTTGGGGGAAATGTAGTGTATTCATGTTTATTTTACTTTTATTCTTGTCTATTTTACTATTATGATTACTTATTTAGCTCAAAATGTTCTTTTTTACACTTTCTATTGTAAAATTTCTACGTTGCTAAGGAATATTTCTTTAAACTTACCGTTATATCTTCATTTTTGGTTGTTTTATAGTATATATGTTTTTCCAACATATTTAATGTACTTTTCTACACTTTTCGATGATCACTTCTTTAAATTTTATTAAAATTATTTATGTCTTTCCTTATTATAAACAATTTTGATTGTCAAGGATTGTGACAAGTCAGATTTTATTTTTCTAAAATTCTATAAATTTCTATGCGAACCTCTTCACAAATGTTCTAATTTCGTATTTTATTTGAAAATTATGAAGCAATACGAAATTCTAAATCGAGGCCTATATAAAGACACTGAATGTCAGTCCGGGTCAGTCTTCATCTTCTGAGAAACAGAACGGTACGAACTATAAAGGTCTTGTCTCGGGGCCTGCTGACCCCGGGACCCTGCAAGCCTTCGCGTCGTTAATCAATATCTAACACGAAGAAGTTGCTGTGACCTGTGGATTGCAGTCTGGAATAAAGGCACACAGGCGATAGCGCCTGCCACCCCTGCTGTGCTGCTGTGACCTGTGGCCGAAGCCTGGATTAAAGGTACTCACTTTCGCCTGCCATCCCTACTGTACCGCCAGTACATCTTCAACCCTATTGTGCCGCCGGACAAACTTTACCCCCTGTCGGGATTTCCCCGACTATCCTGTCCGTGCCGTATCCGTAATTTTATTTGGAACTCTATCCGTGTCTGTGCCGTATCCGTGATTTCTTTTGAACTCTGTCCGTGCCCGTGCGGTGTATTTTTATATTTTAAATTGTATTTTTTATTAATTTAAATTAAATATTAATTTCTCTTAAAAATCTGTTATTATTACATAACAAGGTAATTATGGATCTATCATTTAGTAAATTAAAAACATTTTGTATTAAAAGCGTATTTTATAAACAAAAATTTTTAAACTTCTAGTTGACTGTGTTCCAAAGAAATCTACAGTTAATGTTAAAAATATTAAGATCTGTTGTTATCTTTGTGTTAATGGATTATCGTGTATATCCTACTAAAGTTTGTGAAGATGTTTGTTACTCGGGTACTGTTTATTCCGAAATTCTCACGGGAGCGAAGCCCCGGGGCGCTGCTAGTATTACATAAGTCAAAGTTTACTAAAAAGCTCGATATTAGTAATAATATTAACTTAAAAAAAACCTACATAATTAGCAATAATTGAAAACCAAAAACATGAGCCGATCTTTCCTTCAATTATAATAACTAACATGAAAGTGAATAAAAAAGTCGAAGACAAAATAAACGGTCATATTGCTTAAGAAAAAATGCCAATAATAATACAAGTAATGAATCGTTTTATTACATAAATACCAACTGGGAAGAACCAGTTGCCTCCGACCTTTGTTAAGACAAAACTTACTTGTTGAGTGTAATAACTGTGGTTTTAGGATTCCGTATCACAAGTGTAATATCAGAAAAAAATAAGACGACTGTAATAGCTGTATCTCTAAAATTGCCTGAAATTTTCACAAAATACATTACGACGCATCTCTCTAAAGTTTAGAGATATATAGGGGAGAAAAAAAAAAGCTAAATAATAAAATATTTAAATCAGATTTCTAGGAGTCAGAAATTAGGAAAATTCAAAAATTTGCTGAGGCAACTCTCATGCTAATTACCAACCTAATGATATAAATATAATGTTGGCTTACCAAATAAATTGGTGTTAATATTGCATGGTATTGCGGAACCATTAATGTGTGGAGAGCCCGACTCGTTCTTGGCTGGTTTCTTTAAACATGCCGCCTTATAGAAGGTCGTAAGGCATAGAGTTAACGCAGATGATTCATGTAACGTCTCATGTTGATCTGGTCTTTAATTTTTTATGCTGAAGGTCAGTATTTTATGCGAAAATTTAACATGAATGAACGAACACGTCTTATTTTTTTGGAAAAGTATATCAAAATTTATTTATATCATTGTATAATATCAAATGCTATAATTATGATAAGAAACATCTCATTTGTCAGTTTTCACTTATTTAAAATATTGATTATATGGCAAATTTTGCCATAAGGTCCAAATTCTTTAATATAATGTCCAATGTTCGCCAAGTGCGTCGTTCGCTTTCATCTCAACTGGTTTTGTTTATACTTAAAAATACATGCTTTATTCAAATGAATGGTGAAATTCATGATGTAAGAACCATTCAAATTGCATCGGCTGATGTCGTAAAAATTAAAAAAATACGATATGCCAAAACATTTACTTGTGACCCATTGGACGTTTTATCAAGATCATATTGTGGTAATTTTATTGTCCACTATTGGGCATAGACCTTGGTTATTACTATACAGTTGTCAATGTACATTATATGACTTTTATGATTATTGTTTTGTTGAATTATTGTCAGGAGTGAACTATATCTATATCTAGCTGCGCCCCGAGTCAAAAAGTAGCTTCTCCTATATCCGCTTAGAGGTTGAGGCATAATTATAATCGTTATATTAGTAAGATATTTTTATCTAAAACAAACATAGTATAGACATTAATGTAAGATCTCAAGTTAAGTTTGATTTAATCCCAAAAATATAAATTCGATTAACTAGTAAATTAATCAAATGAATATATTGAACAGTTAAAAGTAGTATATAGTTTGGCTTTACATCATTATTTATTGTCGTTTGAATGGCAATAAGCTGCGTCGGGAGCTAAAATTATAGCTAGTTGGCCTTGCACTGGCATTTCAAAACTTATTAGTCGTTTTTCTACCTCTGACTCAAGATACAAAACACTGATTCCTTCAATGCAATTATTATTCTACCTTTTAATTAGTGCTTTTAATCAATTCTCATTTATAATGCCACGATAACGTTCATGCCTTTAAAAAGTTCTATTACTACCGGATTATATGATAAATGAATAAAACCAGGAAAAAATTTTAGTTAGATAAATTTGGCAAATACGAATTGGTAAAAAAGGCATACCTGCTAGATAATTACAGGAATTAAATAAAAACATATAGATTCTACTCACACCTTCCCTTAGGCATTTAACTCATAATATTTTATTTTTATTAATAGATCCATTTGGATATTCCCCCGAACTACAGAAACAATCAGATGTGAAAACAAAAAGAAAGATTATTGCAAAGCATACGTCAGCGTCTAAAGAAGCGTGGAATTCAAAGTGCATTCGACTCTCCCTCGCGTTAGGCGGAGAAAAAGAAGAGTTAACATGCGTTTATTTTAACAATTGACCCAAATTCGCCACATGGTCGCGCCGTCTCGACGCACACAACACTTGCATGTGTGCGTGCATACAGGTTGCTTCGTAAGGTCAGCACATTTTTTTTGGATGGCACAATTTTAAATGTCACTAGCTAATTAAAGTTTCCGAAAATTTGTTCAGTCAATTATTTTAAAAACATTGTTTTATCACTAAAAGTAGTATTTTTATTAACTGCCAGTTTACAATTCTCTTAACAATAAAATAACCTACGCAAAAAAGCTAATAAAAGAAAAGTTAAAAAGAATTTTTATGCGGATGCTACGTCCAATGACAAGCAATATTGAATTGTGGCCTATGTGTGTGTGTGCGTATGATTCTTTCACACATTTTTGACGACTACATTTTTATTTGGGTATACGCGTGTGCGTTTTGTCGTGTGTACTTGTCTAGGTGCGTATGTGTGCACTAATTGCGATAGCTACTTCATTTAAATTTCGAATGTCAGCTGTACGGAAAACAGGGTAAGTAAGAAATTCAATAAAATTTTCCTGTTTTTGTTTTGTAAGACTTTTATTTTATTTACAAATTACAAATATGTACGTGTTTTACATTTTTTATCTACCTTTGTCCAACATTTTTTTCCAACTTGACGTATGCATAACATGCATTTGAACTCCTTCCACCTGCGATGTCTGAAGGAGCTTGTCGGCCTTGCAGCTCCTTTAGTTGATTACTATATTACACCCAGGTATATCTTTATTCATTGTACATTTAAAATTGTCTGAAGTATGCATTTTAATAACTTTATTAAAATTTGATTATATGAATATTGCCTTGATTATATTAATATTTTTGTATGCGGTTTTATACTTTAAATACATAAATACATATGCTGAATAAATTCGGATTAATTCAGTTTCCCCGTCTGCTTTAAACATTTCCTCCTCCTTTACTCTAATGACTACGACCCTCAGTCATGAGAAATACCCTCATGACTGAGGGTCGTAGTCATTATATGGAATGAAACACACACAATGACTATCTCGGCAATGATAATGGAGTGGTTGGTCATTGCCTTCTCCATTTCACATACTAGCTGATAATCATCAACCAGAGTGCATATTTCCTCACGATGTTTTACTGCACCGGAAGCAAGTGGTTGTCGATGAAAACTACCATACGTGTTCCAAATTCATAGAGCACGTCCTACCACTCGGCCACCACCGCTTCGCTTTATCCGTTTAGATAGGGATAAATTAACGCAGACGCAAAACTTTTCATTAGCAGATGGGACAATTAGTGAAAAAAATTACAAAATTCTCAATATTTCTCAAATTACCGTTTTAATATTGTGTTATTCAACACAGACAATCTTACAATTCCGCGAGCCACAAAACTTTTGCGTGGAGTATTTGAATACAACAACTAATTAAGATATCCATTCCGTTACTAGAGCATGGAAACAAGGTTTACGTTCACTTGGTGGTAGTTTCACGTCGACATTTCGTAGAAAGTTTGCACTAATTGAACACAATGTTTTAACAAAGTTTTTTATTTTGTTTGCAGACAAAAGATGTTTAGAAAAAACTTAAAAGCTGCTCAGGAGTCGTACGTAGTGAGTATTTTTTTTAATAACTACATTAGACGCCCTGCATAATCTATAAGATACAATGTCATAAGAAATATCATTTAGTTCACTAACGACTTGTTTAAGTTAGACAAAATTGAAATCAATAAACCTTTGGAAAATAAGTCATAATTTGATTTTTTCGAGTTAAATTTTATATGTAAGTATATTTTTCTTTAAAACTTAATTCATAAGTAGTAGTAGTTAGTAGTAGTAGTAGTACATTAGCAATAATATCAAACTTGTATTCAAATATTAGTCATGAAAAACAAAAAAACAGTCGTTATCAGGGTTTTGCTCCCGACCGGCACGATAAACGGTCCATGCAACCGGACATTACGGCCTCATTTTTATTTGGCACATAGACAAAAAACACCCTTTTTTCTTTACATAAACGCATACACCACCTCCCATGTACAGCCAAAGTATGTGACACATAGTGGCCAGTACCAAAGCGGGTGGTGTTCAATAATTAGTGAAATGTTTTAAAACCGAAATTCGAAATTTCAAATGAAGTTTTATTTTGCCTGATTGCTTTTTTCAAATTGGAATTTAAATTGGAACGACTGCTAATTGTGCGTTTTGTTTTAATTTTTATGTTGTTTTCGAAAGATTGCCGTTGACTGGAAGATATTATGTGTATATTCACTCTTACTACGACAGTGAATAGACGCTTGCTTGCTAAAGTTCAGTGGTTCTCAACCTTCAAATTTTTCATAGAACTTATTAATTAGATCATCTTCAGCTTTAGAACTAAATTTCGAAATCTACTTATATGAAATTGTACATCCTTTTTTTCTTTGTGGCTAATCTGTCACATATGTAACAAAATAATGAGGGACAAAGAAAAATAACTTGCTTTCATGCTGGTCTGGGAGCGAAGAAAAATCATAGAATGTGCCAGCTGCTTCTCTTCCCGCGCAGATTGTAAAAGTCAATCGAGGGAAATGGCTTTAAACTGGGGATTCCTCCACTCATAGGCGATGGGCTAGCAACCTATCACTATACCTAAGTCTCCATTCCATCAGAGAGCCCACTATTCAGCTAAGCGTAGCCTTCGAGTCTCACGACTCTTGGCTCTATCTACCCCGTAAGGAATAAAGACGTGATTCTATGTATGTATGTATGTATGAAAAATAACTTACTTTTTTAATTCCTATTTTTTCAACTTTAAAAAAACTTTAGAAAAATATAGTTTTTATCATTTTAACAAAGAAAGTAAGAACATAATAATAGTCCTTTCAATTATTTGGTTTTTACATCAACTATGTGATGCGCACTCTAAACTCGGTTTTACCACAATATTCGACTAAAGAACAAGGTCAGATCCTATGCCAAAAACATGCACCCTCAAAGTGAAACTTAGAACAATCCACTTTCGGTCGCTTTAAAAGGGCGAAGTCTCTCGGCCCTTAGAAAGTATACTCTTGCAAGGGCCATAGCCA
Source organism: Ephestia elutella (assembly GCA_018467065.1). Classification (NCBI taxonomy): domain Eukaryota; kingdom Metazoa; phylum Arthropoda; class Insecta; order Lepidoptera; family Pyralidae; genus Ephestia; species Ephestia elutella. The sequence continues at coordinate 1,537,605 of CM031571.1, forward strand.
ATATCTCTTGACCCACCCCGCCTGGTTACATCCAAAATATTACTTAGAATATTGCGTAGTCATCTGAAAACTCCGAGGTCTTGAATGTTGGTCGGTAGTTGTATAAAAAGGACGAAGGGCTCTCGAAGACTTGTTGAGCTAGACTCGAAGGGCAGAGGGTCGAAAAACTGGATCGCACTGCTTAGACAGTCGGCTATTTGTGTCTGTATAACAAGTTATAGATGCTGGATCGATAGCCGGTCACATTAGCTGCATTTTTGCTATTGTTCGTTTGATGTGTGAGTTAGAAGCAAATAATTTCGATGAGATGAGTTGAAGTCATCACACTTCACTCTACTTGCACTGGTTTGGTTGTGAGTTTGGATGTTTGTTACTCAATCACACACAATCTACTGTACGGATTATTCATAAGTAATATTTGGATAACAAGGTATCTAAAGAAAGTTTTTTTGTATAAGCGAAATCCTTAAATATATTAAAGTCATTCACGAAAGTGAAAATAAAAAGTAAAATTATGTCAATAATGACTTAATAGCGTGAAGTTCGATTTTCAAATAAAACCACACAACGAACTAATCGCAGCGAGATTCCCGCCGAATCGCTAACAAATTCCTCTAAATCGGCTACGAATACCAACTAAAAAAATAAAAACAGTCCATTGCAAATATTTTTGAATGAAGAACTTTTATTTTATAATCGTAAAGCCATAATTATTGAATATGGATTAGTTTTTTTTATAGTTAGATATCACGACATGATTTTGTTTTAGTTTTCTTTTTTATTTGTCTTAATTTTAATCAATTTTAATTCTTGTGTGCTATTCAATTTGTAATTACGCATTATACTGCTAATCTCTGCTAATATACCGTTAATAGAGATAAAGGTTTTTTTTGTTTTTTCAGCGCGCTATCATCTATAATACAGATTGTATTGTTTATTATACTATACCCAAATTCTATAAGAATGGCTTGTATTTATTTATTTATTTATTTAAACTTTATTGTACACACATATAAAAGTACAGTACAAAAGGTGGACTTAATGCTAAAAGCATTGTAATTAGTTAACTATCCAAAAATTTTACGCTCACGCTGATGAGTTCAGATATACTTACTCATAAATTCAAAATAATAACATAGGTAGAGCCTTTGCTCTACCTATGATGTGTCTTTACACATGGCTGTCTCATGGATAACTCGCTTTCATTTAACTACATAACGTTACATCTATAACTGAATCGATCCGAAGACGCCTCCGAAAGGCACTAAACCAATTCAGCACACATAAATCTCTATAACATGTGTTAACACACGAGCGTCGTAACAAAACATTAACTATGTGTGCGTATATCCTTCCTTGACCTAGAGACGTCGACTATCGTACTAGGTCAGGACCACTACACACACTACATGGAGCATCCAGATATTGAAAGACCCCTCTCCCCTCCCGCAACGTCATATAAGCTAGAAACGCGCGGGGTCTATGAATAGGTTTTCCCAGGTCTAGTTATTCTGGTTGTGTTGATAGTGACTAGACGAGCTGTAGACGGTAATCTCGGTTATAGCGGTTTGAATTTCAAACGTATTCTAAATTCAAACATTGTGTTAGGGATGGGATTAATTTGTGTTAATTTGTGGTATTGTGGAGTTAACTTTTGATTGTGTTGGGAATTATCCCGATCTCTACTAATAAATTAAGTGTGAAAGTTTAGTTTACTTGTACTATATTCTGTGGTTTACTGGCTCATAAGCTTGCTAGATCAATTATAATAATCCTAATCCTAACTAATGTTATAAATGCGAAAGTGAGGTTGTATGTTTGTTGGTTTGTTTGTTTGTTTGTTATCTCTTCACGCTTTATCTACTGAACCAATCTTCCTGGAATTTCGCATACACATAGCTGGAAGTACGGAGAAGGACATAGGGTATCTTTCATCCCGGGAAAAAGCACTGTTCCCGTGGGAAATGCACTCGGGCGAAGCCGCGGGCGAAAGCTATAATTACATATGTTTATAAAATAGATATTTTTTTTTAACAAAAGTAATAATTATTGTCTATACCTATGTCTAAATAAGTACTCTCTCTCTCTTCTCTCTTCAGCCATTTTCAACCCTATGGGTGTAGGCCTCCTTCATCGTATGCCACTTCTCTCGGTCTTGGGCAATCTCACATATCTGAAGGGTTTAGTGTAAATAAGTACATATATAGAAAAACATCCAAGACCCAGGTCAATCTAAAAAAGATCATTTTCCACCTTGATCCGGCAGGGAATCGAACCCGGGACCCGGTGTAGCAGTGATGACCATTAGGCCACGGAGATTGTCAAAACTTTTTACTCGCAGATCGTTGAAGAAAAGTCTAATATGAGACAGAATATATTGGTTGGCATAGACAAATCTTGAAATATATTTGTTGGTAAGCTAGCTTTACCCCAAATAGTGATAACTATTTAACCTATCTCTACTATTTAATGAGTAAATGTGGCCTCTTTGTTTGACATCCTGTAGCTATCTCAGACTTCCCCACCTTGTCCTACTAAGTTTCTTTATATCTTTAAAATATTCTTTATATCTTTAATTTAACATGATTGTATGTATTTATTGATCAAAATGCAACCTAACTTTCGATACTCTACCGCTACAACTCTTTGTTATTTTCCTAAACGTAAAATTTACTAAGTAGATCAATTTCGATGAAATTTAGAACACGGATAGGGTAAGACTTGAAATAGCATTTTTGTAAAACTTCCCAAGCCCGAAGGCACAGCTAGTAAGATAAAGACATGAACTACCTATCTATTTTACATTTTTGTGTTTTAAAATAAATAATTATATTTAGCGACATCTAGCTTACAAATTCGGCACTAAAACTAACGTCAATACCTAATTGTCCTTGAAGGGAGTCGCGCCACCCGTTGCCGAACATACATAGATACTAATATACAACATAGAATATTCGTATGTATTCGCCAAAGTCAAGGGTTGGCCAGAAATGCACCGGGGTGAATGACCGCCGAAACGCAGCGCGCGGCAAGGTCACGCACACTAGCGCAGGCGCACATAGACGCCCATGAAATTAGAAATACTAGTGTGGGCATGGGCAACTGTCGATAGTTTTGTCGATGTTTTGAGGCTGATGGGATGGGAAGATTTTCTTGAAATATTGTACGATCTAGGTATCTAACTATCATATAGCATTATTAAAAAATATATATTTTCATACCTATTTATATTGTCATAGAATTAAATTGTTGGTTCAAAGTTTTTGATTTTAAAGATTTTCAATTAGAAATGTATTTTTTTAGTGTATAGGAAACCCTTTATCTAGCAGTAGGACATGACAGCTATTTTAAAATGGCGTGTACAATACGATAGTTACTGTACCAAATTGTGAAATTTGAAACAATAAAATAATGATGATAATGTTAAAAATAAACCATACCTATGAATTATATTTATTTTTAATATTCAAATGAACCTACAATGTCATACAGTGCAATTTAAGTTAAGTAGAATAATAAGTATACCTAAGCTAAGGTTAACAACAGGAATTTTAATCGTCACGCGTCATGAACGAGTCAATAGTTCATCGCACTTGGAATTAAAATAATGCAAATCCCCAAATTTGTTTACTACACATAGTCAATGCTTCGTTGAATTCGGCTGGGTTAGTAGACGTCGGATGAATTTTAATATAATGCCCGCTCTATACATTGTTCCAACGTTGCGGCAAAAGGACATACAATGCTCAGTTTTGTCTCATGTCAACACGTAGCTAACACTAAAACTTAGCAATGTACGGCGATTGGCAACACTGAACCAATTCATACACGCAGCATAAGAATTTACAAGAATGGTTTCGCACAAAAACGATCATTTCCTGGCACTATGTTGCACATGATAATTGCAGTACCTTCGCTCACTTAGTATTAATAAATCGACAAGATATGCTAAAAGACTCCACAACGGATTATTAATACGATGTTTATTAAAATTTGGTAGCGAATTCAAGAAGCCAGTCATAATTTTGGCACAAAAAATGTAACATTGTTACATTTAAATTATAAAAATTGTTCACGTTCCCAATGCATTTTGGCTGGTCCTGACGATCAATTATTACCACCTGCAAATTATTTGTAATTTTTATTCGGATAGCGTAGTCCTGTTTTTGACAGTTTGTATTAGCTTTTTTGGGTAGAATTAGCTTTGTAAAAAAATATAGTGCATCACTATTTTGACTAAGTAATAATAATATTAATAATAAGTAGTAATAATATTTTTGAAATTCAAAGTAACTATAACAATATTGCAATAAATTTTGAAGTATTTAATTTTATGAACACATTTGTTTAAATTTTAAGCAACTATAATAATGTTTTATAGCATAATGTTTCATAATATATATGTTACTTTCAACAATACAAACTCGTAAAATATCGATAAATTTACTCACTCGATAAACCTACTCTCACCCATCACTACAGAGTCGTTGGACTATAGGCCGACTATATTGAGGACTACATGTTTGCGTTCAAAGCCGTTTATTTTCGATGTTAGGCGAATGCAATCGAGTGCGTGGGAGTCGATGCCATTTCGGATGTGAAATAAATTTCCATTACCTGTCAGTACAAAGGATTACCATCGTATTATCGATACGATACGAATGAAATTGCTATTACCTATCTGTGTATTTTAACGATTAAGCAGCTCGGGTTAAAAATAAAAATAAACTTAAAAATCAGAAAAAAAGACATTAGTTTTTTTTTTGTATTTTCATATCAGACGAGTTGCGCCCCAGGTCTTCGCTTTCATGGAAATTTTGGAATTAAAAGTACCCTATATGCTATTCCTAATAAATTTACTCAAAATCCTTCTAGTAGATTTTGTGTGATTGAGTAACAAATATACTCACAAATTCATTTCCAAACTTTCGCCTTTAGATTATAAGTATAATTAAAGCATTATAAAACTTATATTATTGTGGAATATGCCATCATTATTCTCGCTTTGATACAAAAGCTATAAAAAGAGAGAGTGCAAGTGAGAATATCAATCTAGTTTGACTTTTTAAACAGTATTTTATGTAAATATAGAAAAAAAAGAAAAGTTTATTGTACCCGTTTATTTTTAAGCTATAGTTTAATTTTCAGTAACTTGTAAAAGTCATACCTACACATATATATTGAAATATATGCTAATATTTTATTAAACAATTGTACATAAACTTTGCAATACAGTGTAAAGTTTAGTAACTATTTATACCTATATTATTTAATATATATTTTTATTTTCATTTGTATGAAAAATAAAAGACATAAAATGTTCCTCACACAGAAATAGTAAAAGTCGATCCAAAAAATAGAAATCAACCTACCCAGATTTTTTTTTACCAAACATCAAGTCTCCATTTTCACTATTATCTTATTTAAACATTATACTATGCTCACTTTGATATCATATACTACTAGGTACTAGCTTTTGCCGTCGACTTCGCCTTAATGAATTTAGTTTTTCACCTATTTCATCCCCTTCCGGGTGGAATTTCCAAAATTCCATTCATTAGTCCTCACTTAACGCTTTATAAAGAACTAGCTTTTGCCCGCGGCTTTCCGCGAATTTCCCACGGGAACAGTGCTTTTTCCCGGGATGAAAGGTACCCTATGTCCTTTTCAGTACTTCTATGTGTATGCGAAATTTCAGGAAGATTGGTTCAGTAGATAGAGCGTGAAGAGGTAACACACAAACTCACTTTCGCTTTTATAATACTAGCTGCGCCCTGGGGCTCCCGTGATAACTTCGGTATAAAAAGTACCATATGTGCTATTTCCAGTATTTTTCTACAACCAAATTTCATCGAAATACGTCCAGTAGATTTTGCGTGATTGAGTAACAAACCTCACAAACTCGCAAAGTTACATCCAAACTTTTGCATTTATTATATTAGTAGGATTAGTTAGGACAGGATTAGGATTAGGACTCTCTGCAAAATTTCAAGTTACTACGTTTTTTTTTTTTATTAAAGACTAGCTTTTGCCCGCGGCTTCGCCCGCGAGAATTTCCCACGGGAACAGTGCTTTTTCCCGGGATAAAAAGTAGCCTATGTGCTATTCCAGGTCATTATCTACCTCTGTACCAAATTTCATCGAAATCCGTCCAGTATATTTTGCGTGATTGAGTAACAAACATCCTCACAAACTCACAAACTCACATCCAAACATTCGCATTTATAATATTAGATATATAGATATATATATATAATATATAATATAATACATATATATATATATACACATAGGCTATAAGGCAATGGGTTTGCTTTACTACGTTCAGCGATTTCGTCTCAGCGTTGAAATCAGTCAGTCAGTGTTCAATTTTATATACGAGTACCTACTCATACAATACCTATAAGTAAGTAAAATATACCTATATTCTAGTTCTATTGACACTGATGCGTGAATCATTCTATCATTGTTAGCTGATGCAAAAAATATTGTGTGTGTGTGTGTTTATTATTGTATTGTGATTCAGAATTTACGTCTTAGGATAGGTTAGTGTCTATTGACTAGGTCTGGGATCTATAATTAGCGAAATTCAACCGTGTTGCGACAGATTTAAGTTTAATTTTGAATTTGTATTCAGTTTATTTTCGTCTTAGATTCTGCGGTATAAATTTTCCACGCCTTGAGACATTTTTGTACTCAGGAAGCTATTTATTTCAGTGGAATTGTAAAAATCTAGGTTTATTATTATTTTCCGGAATAGTTCATTGGTTTTGCTAACCTTGCTATCAAACCAAATAAGTTTAGAAGGAATATATATTAATAAAATATTAAAAATGATAACTATAGTCTAGAAACATGATAATTATGTATATAGTACAAGTCAATGAAGTATTTTTTATTTGTTATATAATTCACTTAATTATATTAGGTACTAAAAAAAATATAAAGGAAATAAGTAAAACAAAAACTTTAAAAATGTCATCAAAATCAGAGGTAGCTTTTTTTAAGGACTTTTCGAAAACGGTTTTTTATTAACTTCAGTCTTTGTTTGAAACTAATAAAAATATTGTTCTACAAAAAAAGTCAAAACGTAAGCAAAACTCATTAATTTTATTTAAAAACTGCATTTTTTTCTTTTTTTAGGCCTTCATTCGCTTAACACGACATAAAACATTGCCTAAGCCTGCTTAATTAAAATAAAAAAATATGGTCTCTGCTCTACCTAGTTCACCTTTGGCAAGATAGCACTCCATCCGAAAATCTCATGTGTAGTACTTTGATCCTTAAGTCCTTGATAAAAGGTCCAAAATAGATTAACGTAAATGGATAATAAAATTTGAGTCAACACAACAAGAATAAGCCTTAGGCGTTTGCGTTTAAATCCAAAGTCGTTCAAAAAATAAAATTTACTGTTCCGAAATAAAGTCCTCAGAATCATTGAACGAAAAGATACCTTGAGTTTAAAGAATACGACTTCAATTTGAATAGTAGTAGGATGTGGATATGCGACTATTAGGTATCGGTAGAAACCGCCAAAATGCATCGGAAGGTCAACGAACTCCACCAAGGACAGTGCATTCAATATAAGCTAGCGCCAAGATCTAAATACTGTCGGGTCGGCCATCTTGCCGTGTCATTTTGTGCGGCAATTTTTTTAATTGCGCCAATTGTATTTTGGAGTTTTGTTAAAAATCCACGTTTTTTTAAAGAACAAAAGGCACGGTTTGCATTATTTTGGAGTAATTATGGAGAGGTAACGAAGGCGGGTGAAATTTGAGTTAAGCATTAAAATTTCGGTTGTATGGTTTTTTACTCGACTGTAAGATAAAGCAATTGCAATATTAGGATTAGCTTTAAGACATAAAAATTTAAGATTTTTAAGAAAAGCATTGCATAGTTCGTCTGATCTTACTCATTTTTAAATGTAAAAGTTTGGATGTGTATGCGCATACGCACACATGTTCGTTACTCAATCATATATCCATAAATCTATACATGTTTGTTATTCAATTACGCAAAATCTAATTTAGATTTCCACTGTCTCTTTTTGAAGCTGAAAGGTACCATATATCCTTCTCCGTACTTCTAACTAAGTGTATGCAAAATTTCAGGAAGATTGGTTCAGTAGATAAAGCGTGAAGAGGTAACAAACAAACAAACTCACTTTCGCATTTATAATGTTAGTTAGGATAACAATGACATGACTAGATGACACGTCACACTAATAAACTAAACAATCCGAGTGTGCCGGCTTCCTCAAGATGTTTTCCTTCACCGGAATAAGATAGTGGGTCTAATAGTTAGTCAACCATTAGACCCACTATCTCATTCCGGAAGGTTTCTCTACCAGTGGGTAGAGAATGCCATATGGCGTTAAGTCCACCATTTGTACATTATTTTATAATTTGTGCAATAAAGTTTAAAAAAATAAATAAGTGGGCAATGAAAATAACCATACATGAGTCAGACACTTCAATTACCTCACTTTCCGAAATTCCCACACAAGAGGAGCTGCGCACAAATGCTAGTTAAACCCTCTCAAGGATCGCAGACGACACGGTGGCTGACCCCGCAATTTGTGTTCCACGTACCGTTTAGGCGTTTAGCATTACAAATTAACAGACAGTCTGCAATAGTTTTATCGAAGTATCCATCAAGATCCATTGTATTCAATTATTATAAAAATAGAGGGGTTTTCACGTTTAAAAAAAACTGTGGCATAGGCGTTGCTTTACAATTATGTAATTATAAGCTTTACCCAGCGGCTTTACCTATGTTTTACTCTTTTGAAAATAGTATTATTCATGGTTTGATAGCTATAAAAAGATGCTTTTATTACAGGTTAAATTGATTAAGAAATGATTATTATTTCATCAAAGAAATGCGTTTTTTTTTCATTGGTATTTTGACATTACACCACATTCTCTCTTGCTATTTACGATTTTCTTACCAATGTCCTTTTAGTTTAGTTTTTTATAGTCCGTAAAAAGTTGATAAAATGTAGATGTTTTTCTAATAAATCTGCAAAACTAAACACTAGTGATTATTTTGAGAAAATTTGCTTTTAAAAAGGCATTTGTTGCAAAAAGCACACATTTTCGTTATGTTTTGTACTCCTGTATCGAACTGGTTAAGACTTTCTAAGATGTTATGATTGATAATAAGTGCTTTATTATCACCCTTCATAAACTGTAAAAATAAATTGATTCTGACGAATACTTTTTTCTTAAAAAAAGATTGAAACTTAATTGGAAAAAAACATTAAAATATCAAATATCTCGTACGGTCAACTTTTGGATAACCCATTATAGGTTAAAATCGATCCAAATAACACTACCTATAACCCCCTGAGAGACTTGCATCTAATTACCAGTAGCCCTGTCCTGTATAGTAAAGATAGTAGAAGTAGTATCTTACGAAATTGTCAACGATTTGGAAAGCAGCGAACTATCGCTTTCTATACATTACCTAAGCGTTGTACACACAGATCACTTGCATCGATGCATAGTAATGCATCGCCGAACGAAATCGTTGCATGTACTTAGAAATCGTAAAAAATATAATCGTAAAACGTTTATTGGGGAAAAAGTATATTTTGTGTATTTTTCATACAAACTTTGACCCCCATTTCAGCCCTTTGGGGGTTGATTTTTTGAAAATAAAGTAACCTATGTTTGACCCCAGGTCAAACTATATCCATACCAAATTTCATCAAAATCGATCCAGCGGTTTAGCCGTGAAAGCGTAACCTATAGAGACTTTTGCATTTTTAACATTCGTACGGAAGTATGGATGCACTATTTGACCACACCATTTGTAGTTTTAAGCATAGACCATTTTTTTCATCTCAATAAGCTAAGTAATAAAAATATATCTACAACTCTATAATAAAAATTCCCATAATAGAATTAGCAACTAAATTATCTCTTGATCGATGTCAAAAAGCTATTTCCAACTTCCAATCTACTAAGTAACCCGAGTTATTTCGTACAAAAATATCTATGTCTTGTTTAAAACAAAACTTTGTCATTCTAAATCCGGCCCCGACGTCATCTTTCATTAACAGGGCCGGACTATTCTCGATTCAAGTTTCTGACGCAAATAATTCTATTTTTGTTATAAAAATATGAATGAACGTAGACGGTCTACGAAGTGCGTAGGCTTCTACGAAACTCGTAGTATAATGTGCCGCAGTTTTTTTTATACTTGATCGAAGGCCGCAGTCTATGCTACGAGCTTTTTGTGGTGCTTTGACGTATTTACCCCGTCCACTTTGGTAACTGAACTTACCTAACCAGTTACAAGAGATCCTTATATAAAATATTTCTTATACTTATATTAGAACTAAGTGGTGAAGCATTTGCTTAGTAGTACTGCTTAATAGTAGCTACTTGATAGTAGCAGATAATATAAAAATAGATTAAATACTTAAATGACAATTATCTTGTATGTAAATCTAATTTGCAGTTATTTTACTTAAATAAATTTGTAAATTGATTTATTATCAAAATTTTTTGCATGTTGGATGCGAAGAAAGTAGGAGGATTTACGTTAGTAACATACTTATTTATATTTGAGAATATTTACTTATTAAATATAGATAAATGCAAATATTAAAATCCTCAATTATTATGTAGATTTTGATTTTTATTTTATCGATATAAAATATTTCCGGAAGTAGTAACAGCCATTATATTACTACCTTATTTGGCATAATCTCAAAATAAAATTATGGGGAAAAATAATTCTAGGTTATACTTCCGTCACACTATAAAATTTCATATACAAACAGCAATGGGGTATGTAATTATTCACTTTGTGGGGTAGTTGTTCTGATAAACCACGTATTTTTGACTTAATTTAATTGGTGGTTGTAATTTCAAACGTATGTTGTCAAGTTAATAGCCCCGAGTTACGAGTAGATACAATTGTGAATAAAATATATATAAGTTTAAGCATTGCATTGGTTCAAATATTGTTTATGTAAATCAATTTATTTTACTACATAAAAATAACTGGCGATTCCAATGTTCGGAAAAACCAATACTGGTTTATGTAACATTGTATAATGATTAATTGTAAATATTGTACAGTGAATAAATGAATTTATTTTACTTCTACATTTTGATCACAAACATTATTCGAAAGTGTAGTATTAATAGTATTCAAAGTAATACTAGGGTATTGCTTTATTCCTTTATTTTTTTTTTCTAAATTATTTTATGTCTTTCCTATCAAACATTCAAAAGTTACTAACAACCAAAGTAGACAATGTGCCGTCACGTCACAAAATTTTGAATAATAAACTAAATAGATAACGGTTTTGGATAGGGAATTGTGAAGACTGAAAGGGGAGGCCTTTGCCCAGCAGTGGGATAAAAAATAAGGTTAAATAAATATATAAATATATACGGACAAATCACACAGATTGAGTTAGCCCCAAAGTAAGTTCGGGACTTGTGTTATGGGATACTAACTCATCGATACTATATTTTATGACAAATACATATATAGATAAACATCCAAGACCCAGGCCAATCTGAAAAAGTTCATTTTCCATCTGGACCTGACCGGGGATCGAACCCGGGACCTGCGGTGTGGCAGTCTGGCGTGATAACCGTTAGGCCACGGAGGTCGACTGTCCAACAAATATAAGTTCCATCAGCTATTTCTAACATAAAAAGTTCCATTTATCGAGTGTGTTATTACTAACACTGGTATCAGAATTTATTCAAGTCGCCTAAAGGCATCTAACATGACTTTTACGATTACCGCCATCTAGTGGCAGTATACACACTAGTAAACTAAACAGTCAGCCAATGTGCAGGTTTTCTCACGATGTTTTCCTTCACCAGAAGCAGGTGGTGGTCTATGAGAAAACTACTATACATGAGTCAGATTGTCTTACAAATACATATGACACAGGTAGCATTTGACATTCACTTAATTTATATCATGTTTTAGTATTGCTTGTGCAATAACCCAGCTTAGATCCCACTAAATATACTATGTAAAGAAACGTATTCAACGAAGTTCTTACAAGTATCTAGTAACAATTGACAGCCGAGAAGTGGGGGCAAAAAAGAAAAAGACGCCAGGGCCAAAGTGGACATCGCAGACGACTCAAGGCTGTCTCAGTACAGGCTTTAGATCAACTGCTTACTATTTAAAGTAAACCATAATGTACTACTACTGGACAAATGTCTCACCATTTGCTTCCACCTTTATCCTTAGCAACATTTTTTTATTATTATTAGCTATCTATAAGTATCTTCTAATTGTAATAGGAGTGATGGAATTTTTGTACATTTTCATTTCTTCAACAAGTATTTTACTAGTCGTGTATTCGTTGCTTTGATATTTCATTTGAATTTGATACGAGTCTTGTGCTTGCCAAACGTTACCGCGAATTTGTCGTACATTGCGTAATTTTGTCTTGTGTCAAACCGAAGCTTATATTAAAACTAAGCAGTGTACAGTCAAGAATCTTAAGTGCAATCATACCTCAAAGATCTTATTGTGGCTCTGTAGATTCTGACTTATAAAGCATACTGTACCGCATTACAAGTACTTCTTACTTCTTCTGAGGACTTTTTTCCGCGGTTAAACCTCAAATACTCACTGTCTTACTACAAAACGATGTCTAAAGTTAAATACTTGTTAAACACATTACCCTTACAATTATAATACACGTGCTTTAATGACATTTTCTAGTTGCCAGTATCTTTTTCTTATGAACTGGTAATGTGTTTAGCAAGTATTTAACTTTAGACATCGTTTTGTAGTAAGACAGTCAGTCTCCAGACTGGGCTACTGCCTCTTCATTCGATCCAGCCCAGCTCTAAGCAGCAAGTAGCCAGAGAGACAATGTTACTCAAGACGCATAACCCAGCTTAGATCCTACTAAGTACCTCATAGACCTACTACGTTGAACGAAACATTTTCAACGAAGACAAGTATCTAGCAACAATAGACAGCCGAGCAGTCGGGGATAAAAGAAGCAAGTATCCAGAAAAACAAAGTGACACAAAATAATAATAATAATAACCCAGCTTATGTCCTGTTAAGTACAGTCAGGGGCAAATAAAGATAGTAATATTGTTCTTTATGGTCTTTAGATAGTATTATTGTTCTGTATTTTTTTTTTTATTAAATATGGGTTTGCTCTTGACCACAATCTTGCCTGAGCACAGAGATGAGGTCTACCGTGTAGCGAGTTTACCCAGAAGCAGCCTATTCACTCAGGTTGTACGTGCTCGGGAACACAGACGCAAGCATGTACTGTATGGCAAGGAAGTCGGTTTTATCTGCCCCCAGTTGTACCTCATAGACCATAGGTACGTTGGACGAAACATATTCAACGAAGTAACAAGTATCTAGTAACAATAGACGGCCGAGCAGTGGGGGCCAAAAGGAGCAAGTCCAGAGACAAAGTGGACGCATCGCAGACTCAAGGCCGTCTGAGTAACCGCCGGCTGCACTTTTCCTCATGTTGCTATTGAGGCGTGTCCATATTGTCACTGGCTCGTAAAGTATCTACAATCATACTTCCAAACTATATAGGTATGTATTATCTAGTATTTGTTTGAATGTGTCTCAGCTTGTCTGTTACGCTTTCGAGGTTAAACAGAATTTGATGATAGCACGGAGCGGAGATAGTTAAGATAAAATGAACTTGCAAAATTTGATTTGAAAATAAAATAAAATGAGTAATTATAATTTCCAAAAATAGTACCCATTTTTTTTACTAAAATTAAATTTTTGTTGACAGCTTATTTCCAAAAAAAATACCCAATATTTTTTACTTAAAAATAAATTTTTGTTAAGAGCTTTTAATGTCACTAGTGCGATCTTGGTGCATGAAAAGCAATGAAAAAAAACTTATAATCGTTCTCTCGTTGGAAGATAATAATGCTTCGTCATCAGAACTGAAGCACATGGCTTAAAATATCAACAACTTAGGACAAGCAAAAATAGTTCCAATTTAGCTTGAACATTCGAATTAAATTAAATAAAAGCTTGTAAAAAGTCAACGATGTGGACACGCCTTAACCTGTCGACTTCATAAAGCTGTATGCATTTTTATGCACGTCATAACACGTGTTCGCTCGCTATCAGATAATGCAGCACAAAATGCATATTGCTTCTGTTTAGGAGCTTTTAAAGCTAAACGAATATACATGATCGTTCTAGAATAGATGATAATAGAGGTACATACATACATAGAATCACGTCTTTATCCCTTACGGGATATATAGAGCCAAGAGTCGTGAGACTCGAAGGCCACGCTTAGCTAAATAGTGTGCTTTCTGATGGAATGGAGATTCAGATATAGTGACAGGTTGTTGGCCCATCGCCTATTAGTGAGCCGTTTCCCTCGATTGACTTTTACAATCTGGGTGGGAAGAGATGCAGTTGACACACTCATAATGTTTTTCTTCGCTCCCAGACCAGAGACTCTATGGAAGCTTGGTACAGCGTGGCAATAATCATTTGGCATGTGGTAGGAAGGCAAACTATGTTTAAAATGTCTTATTTAAACCGTACGTGGCGCCCTCACTCGCGTGCTAAGTGATCCGTCAAGTTAACCCTCAAAGACCTCTATGCAGCGGTAATAACGGCGAATTTGCAATGAATGGATAAATTAGTGTGTTGTTGACTGTATTAAGCAATAACTAGTTGCGCCCCGGGCTCCGCTCCCGTGGGTTTTTCGGTAATAAAAAGTACCCTATGTGCTTTTTCAGATTATATTCTACATGTGTACCAAATTTTATCTTAATCCGTTCAATAAATTTTGCTTGATTGCGTAACAAATACATCCAAAATTTTGCATTTTAAGGCATTACAGGGATATCTAAATAACAGAAGGACTCAGTTAACGCTTACGTGTGAACTATGAACACAAAAAGCATGTTATTCATAGATAAGTAAATATTTTGCAGCTTGTTTCAACAAAGGAAAGGATAATATTTTCCACGTATTTTATATAGCCAAAACAAAATAGTACGAAGCGAAAATAAATTTAACAAATAATATTTTTTTTTTTTTTTGTTACTAAAAAAATAACTTTATTGAGATAACATTTTCAAAGAAACTAAAAACTAAAACTAACTAACTAAAATTACAAAAAAAAAAAAAAAAAGTTTAATCAAAAATACCACCCCGAATAGTACCCGGCTCAAAGGTGCCCATGACGCTAGCTGCATTCCCCCTTTGTATAATAATTAAATGACTAAACTCCATTTAACATTTACGTATTAAAACAACTTAAACATAGACGCATCGTCCTTCATAGCTTTATGACCACTAAAAAAGGGTTTAACTGCACTCGATAAAAAAAATCAAACGAGACTTAACCAGCACTTAGAATGCTCTTCCGCCATGCGAGCCTTGGAGATTGTTTATAATACTATAAATAACAAAGAAGCAAGGATATGTGGAGGGGACGAGCTCACAGTGGGCGAATGACACGGGTTAGTCGATAGGCGAGTCTTAATATTGAAGTTAAATCTATTTTGTATAAAGCTATATAGAAATTTGTATACCTAGTCTAGTCGATGTCATTACTGTTAAGGGTTTCTCAGCTCTCTGTATCGCAAACGTACAATTTGGACACTCTTACTCGGGTTGACAAAGACAGAAACGCATGGATTAACACAACAACATCCGTAATTTAATTGCATTTTTTATAGGATTTTTAAATCCTATTACAAAATGTATGAAAAACAAAACCTATCAATACATGGCTAACAAAGAATCGCTCGGCCAATGTGAACCACGGGCGTAGTGGGGAGGTTTGGAAAGTTGCTCAAACGCGTCGCCTTGACCCCAATAGGCTGCGCGGGCGCATTGCATTTCAGTGGCCAGCACGATCTTTGAGAATAGATTTATCTCACACTACCCCGACTTCGTCGGGATTTTTTATTGTCATACCTCAGGTTTTAAGTAAGAAATGGTACAATTGTGGCCTATACATATATATACGAGACACGACCTCCGTGGCCTAACGGTTATCACCCCAGACTGCCACACCGGAGGTCCCGGGTTCGATTCCCGGTCAGGTCAAAATGGAAAATGATCTTTTTCAGATTGGTCTGGATCTTGAATGTTTATCTATATATGTATTTGTCATAAAATATAGTATCGTTGAGTTAGTATCCCATAACACAAGTCTCGAACTTACTTTGGGGCTAACTCAATCTCAAGTGTGATTTGTCCGTATATATTTATTTATTTATTATTATAATTGTGAAAACCGCCGTCGATAGTTTTCCGTGATGCGGATATAAACATAAAAGGAATTTAAAGCAAAGTTTGGATGTGAGTTCGTGAGTCTGTGAGATTGTGAGGATGTTTGTTACTCAATCACGTAAAATCTGCTGGACAGATTTCGATGAAAATGTAGAAAATTATCGGGATAGCATATAGGGTTGTTTTTATCCCGAAATTCCCACAGCAGCGAAGCCCCGGCGCGCGGCTAGTATATAATATTTAAGGTGTCATTACGTGGAATACATGCAAAATCATCCTTGGCAACGTTAATTGAGTAATATGCCATTTCTACTTCACGTACAGAATGCACGTTTCTCCGGCCATACAATCAGGTATATAAACACATGAGGCACGAGTAGGATTCAAACCTGGATCTTTCGACCACAGGCGGACGTTTTACCACTCGACCACCACCGCACCAAACACATACATAAATTATCAGAGTCTTTTTAAGAAAATGCAGCAGTGGAGTTTGTTGCGCCGCCACTTCTCCACTTGCGCTTTGGAGGCGGTAGTACTTTTCTGACGTCAACTGGCTTATCTAGCTTATTAAACCACAAGGGCTTTTAAATAGTCCCATAAGTATACGACGATTTAAAAGTGCTATTTTTAAGCCTATTTAAATAAAACTAATTTAATTTCGTTGCGTCACGCTTTTTTCCAGTGAGGGATGCTCAGAGACTTGCTATTTTCACTTACTACGATCCTTACAGATCTCTATAACTTCCTTTACATACTCTAGCTTATTTTACATGAAACTTCATTCTATTCAGTATATTTAAGCAAGTCATTTGCTTATTATTTGCAATATAGTACTCGTATGTATATTTGCATGGTTCCACTCGAATTAACATACATGTGCTACCGCACTGCGTTTGTGTGTTTATTCTCCCTATTGATACCCATTGCGCATATCTCCTAAATCTAAGGCGACTTCATTGTCAAAGTTCAACGAACTTAACCTTGGAGCTATCTGATGTCTAGTTGAAAATAAACATCTCTCAGGTTCCTGAACGTAAACAGAATGATTAACCAATGCTGAAAAGGACAGTTATCATTCTGAGCTTACTTGAGTTTTAAGTTACGTACGTAAAACACTTCAAACTCTATCTTATCTATTTTTAAATTAGCTTTTTCTCGGATTCGCCCGCGTGAATTTTGTTTTTAACCCATTTCACCCCCTTAAGAGTGGAATTTCCAAAATTCCTTTCGTAGTGCTTTTCGTGGTCGCTTACTATGAGCCTCATAAGAAGGCTCAAGGTCACCCAAAGGGCGATGGAGCGCGCTATGCTCGGAGTTTCCCTGCGTGATCGAATCAGAAATGAGGAGATCCGTAGGAGAACTAAAGTAACCGACATAGCCCGCAAAATCGCGAAACTTAAGTGGCAGTGGGCGGGGCACATAGCTCGCAGAACAGATAGCCGTTGGGGCAGAAAAGTTCTCGAGTGGCGACCACGAACCGGAAAACGTAGTGTTGGCAGGCCTCCCACTCGGTGGACCGACGACCTGGTGAAGGTCGCGGGATGCGCATGGATGCGGGCAGCGCAGGACCGGTCGTTGTGGAAATCCTTGGGGGAGGCCTTTGTCCAGCAGTGGACGTCTTTCGGCTGAGAGAGAAGAAGTGCTTTTTAACGCAGTTATATAAAGAACCTCTTTGCAAAATTTCAAGTTTACGTCCAGCGGTTTTGATACTGCGTTGATATATCCCTAATCAGTCAACAAGCCCCTTACATCATAGATACAGAAAATACAGAATCACGTCTTTATCCCTTCCGGGGTAGACAGAGCCAAGAGTCGTGAGACTCGAAGGCCACGCTTAGCTGAATAGTGGGCTAATCGATGAGCGTCATCATAGTCTACTAGTTATAGTGAATTGATGAGACTTTTCCGAAGAATCTTCCTCCTTTTGGTCGTTTTCCTCATGACTGAGCGTCGTGGTCATTATATGGAATGAAACACACACAAAGACTATCTTGGCAATAATAATGGAGTGGTTTGCCGTTGCCTTCTCTATTTCACACACTAGCTGATAATCATCAACCAGAGTGCAGGTTTCCTCACGATGTTTTCCTTCACCGGATGCAAGTGGTCGTAGATGAAAACTACTATACATGAGTCCGATTGGTTACAAGTTATATTGGTTAAGTTACCACTGTTATATATTTATATCTCTCTCTCTCTCTCAGCCTAAAGACGTCCACTGCTGGACAAAGGCCTCCCCCAAGGATTTTATCCATGGGGGGTTCTGCCGTAATCGCCACGCTTGGCAGGCGGGTTGGCGATCGCAGTGTGATGGCATAGTACGCGGAAAGATGCTGCTGCCCATCCTCCGGTGTTTTAAATCCCTTAGTCGCCTCTTACGACACCCACGGGAAGAAATGGGTTGGTGCTATTCTAGGGCCACACCACAGGCCACATATATTTATACAGTTTGTAATAACTTGTGGAGTGAAATAAAGAGGTTTTGTAGTGAAGTGAAGTAAACTCATGTAGCCCGGGCAGGATTTGAACCTGGGACCTTTGCAGCCACAGGCGGACGCCGTGCCACTCGGCCGCCACCGCTTCTGAAGGATAATTAAATACTTGTTTTTTTGTCACTGTGTACTAAAAAGTTTTATTTAATATTAAATAAACATCATATATAATCACGCGGTTCACATCTGTCCGTCCATAAAAAAATGGGTATCGGAACTCAATTTGCGTTGAGTGCTAACGAGTAGCCACAAGGCTAACTGCAGGTGTATGTTTGAACTCAATTTAAAAGGTTTTGAGAAATTATTATTAGACTTTCGCCACTGCTCGCTTGAAAAGCCTTTGTGTGTAAATATAATTAAATACTAGCTTTTGCCCGCGGCTTCGCCCGCCTAAATGTCCCATGGGGATATTACTTTTTCCCGGAATGAAAAGTACCCTATGTCCTTCTCAGTACTTCTAGCTATGTGTATGCAAAATTTCAGGAAGATTGGTTCAGTAGATAAAGCGTTAAGAGGTAACAAACAAACAAACTCACTTTCGCATTTATAATAATAGTAAGGATTTTGTTAGGCGGTCGACTAGTGTCTGAAAAGATATGGTTTGAATATCGCCGCGACCCGTATGAGTTTTTTCTTGTATATAGAGGTACAGTTAACATTACCCTCTGAGAGAATTAATGAAGGAATGAATGAATGAATATGGAGAAGATAGGAGATCTGAGATAAGGATTTGGTGAAATAGAGGGTCAGGTTTCTGCATCGCATCTGACTGTACGTTAATGTATATCGCCCTACCTGCTTCCGGTGAAGGAAAACATCGTGAGGAAACCTGCACATTAGCTAACTTTTCAGTTCGCAAAATTCTGTAGTTTGGAGCCTTTTCCACTTATACGTGTTTAACTTAGATGTTTTCCTTAATTAATTAAAAAAGCAGGATGTAAAGTAATACTTTTTTGGATTTTTGTGCACCTCAGATGCAGTAAGTACAAAAGTACTGTCATGGAATTTTTTCACCATATCTAATTTCTATATGGGAGTAATTTTTTTAAATTAATTATCAAGGTTTATAAACTATATTTATTTATTTAAAAACTTTATTGCACAAATTACAAAAAATATGTACAAATGGTGGACTTAACGCCATATGGCATTCTCTACCAGTCAACCATTAGACCAAACAGAGAGTAGTAAGGTGGTACGATAAAGTGCAACGAAATAATATTAATTACTTACTCACAAAATAAATATATATTTACTGAATGAATAAATAATAATGTATAATAATCTATACTTAATAAATATCTTCGTTCCCCATATTACTACCAGCCTTGCTACTCGTACCAGTAACTATTTAGTAATCTGTGCGAGTAGAAACACAGGTCATCTGAGGAGCTTTATTATTTGTTCGAACGCGCTGC
Source organism: Ephestia elutella (assembly GCA_018467065.1). Classification (NCBI taxonomy): domain Eukaryota; kingdom Metazoa; phylum Arthropoda; class Insecta; order Lepidoptera; family Pyralidae; genus Ephestia; species Ephestia elutella. Next base: position 1,557,769 of record CM031571.1, read on the forward strand.
TCTCAGAACTACCGGTCCAATTTGAAAAAATGTTTCTGTGTATGATAGCCATATTTATGAGGCTGTAAGGAACCCCGAAATTCACACGCGAGCGAAGCCGCGGGCACAGAGAGATACAAATAAATTTAACCCAATTTTAATACTCAGGCACTCCTTTCGGTAACTGAAAAACAAAGCCCTTTGCCCAATGGATCTGCGCCTGAGTCGGTATCAGGATTTCAGTTTTTTGCAGTCTCAGTTTTTCATTCAGTCAGCTGCATAAAGTAATGTGTAATTATTTATTTCAATGTACTTAGATATATCTCAATACCTAACGTCCATAAGTCTCAATTTAATCGGACTAAATACTAAATTTCTTCATAATTTGTGGTTAGCGATGTTGGTGGTACTTTTATTAATAGTTATAAGCACTACTTATGTAAAAGTTTCTTTACTGTACACACTGTTTGCTGAGCCAAATAAATTTAAAAAAAAAATCTTTATGGCAACAACATAGGCGAATTTCCAATGATTTTGGGTAAATAAAGTAAGTTTTTGAGGAGCTCGGTAGTGCAGTGGTTCGCACGCTTTGTTCGTTCAGTCGCGGTTAAGTAACTTTCGTAATGGTCGATCACGGGATCGGTGACCAAAAATGTACTATCTCAAGCTGCTCCGTGCTTCGGAAGACGTTAAGCCGTTGGTCCCGCTGGTATTCCCAGTCGTTAAAACCCATCATAAGGAAAAGGAAGGTATAACCACCATAAGGTATACATACCTAAGGAAAGCCAGTGGCCCAGCTGTGGGGTAAAATTAAAACGCTTTTTTTATTATTAAAGATGGGTTGCTCTTGACCACAATCTTATCCGAAGATAGAGATGAGGTCTACGATGTAGCGAGCTTACCCAGAAGCAACCTATTCACTCTGGTTTTGAAGAGTCAGGTTGCGTGTGCTCGGGAACACAGACGCAGGCAAGGAGTTCCACTGCCTGCGTTTGTGTTCCCATATATAGATAAACAATCAAAACATAATAATAGATCTCTTTTACGATCGCTTACGATGTTAAAAGTGTTAAGTAACAAAATGTTACTTTAGATTGGATACGAAAAATTTGGTAGAGCGTGCTCCTTTAAAGAAGAAATTGTCCGCGAATTCGTCTGCTCGGAATTATTGTTAATATATCAGTTTCTAAACGACGACATCTGCGCCAGATTTTGATGTGGAAACTGCATCAAATTTCATTCTGTAGTTGCGTGATGCGCTTACAAACATGTCTGTATGTTTGCGCACCATGCAAAAGACAATACTAAAATTCTAAATAAAAAAAAATTTTAGCTTCTATTTGCCCTATAAAGACTCTCATACATATACATTTACAGTTTGATTTGCTTCCTACCTTTTGTACTTTGTTTTGAACTTGAATCCAATTAAATAACTGGTATTAGAATACCTACTTTAACGTTAATATTCCTAGTACCTTAGACTAGAGGTTATACTCTTGATACACGTAGGTAATAACATGTTTTTATAAATACCACTTGTATTAAATTTAGATTTTAAGAAACCTACAGTCATTTAAAGGTTAAGTATTACATAAATATAAGAAGAATGACTAAAATTCTACAATTTTTATTAAATTGTAGGATTTTAGTTAATTAGAAAGTCAATAGATCTGGTACGAATATTCTGGATAATAAAAAAATCTTCGTAAAGGCTTCGCCAGGAAGGCATAGAATATAAGTAAGTACATGATGTTCATTATATATGATGTAAAAGTTTATTGATTTTAAAAAAACATAAAAAATATAAGAAAGTAATTCTAAATTTAAAAATTTTAACACTCCCAAGTTCGTCCAGTAAAAATGCAATCCAGTGCGCCAACGCACTTTGTAGGCTTCAAAAAAAGAACACAGATCCAAGATGGCGGCATTTCTCGGCAGTGCCTAGTGACGCTGACGTCACAGGACAACGTGTCCTTCAGTTTTGTCTAGTTATTTACGCATTCTTTATTTGAAAATATATTATGTTCAGACGAAAAAGTGTTTTGTTGCAGTATGAATTAGATTTATTTTCGTTCCAAATGTTTGAGTATCGTCAAATGTAGATTTATTGTATAATTTATATTTTAAATTAAAATAAAACATTAAAATTATAACTAAATAAAATATTTAAAATTTTAAATCATAAACAGGTTAAATAACTTTTGGATTTCTAAAAAAACAAGTCGAAGGAAATAAAATAAAAAAGTGCACTTACCAAATAAAATAAACAGAAAACACAGAAGTCCAAATAAAAGTTCTAAAATGATTAAATAAATCACAACACGGCACAAGTCACTACAGTTTTTTCTTCAATTTGTGTATAATTATGCCATCATTGAACAGTTAAAAGTCTGGAAAAGATTTTTAAAACTTCAAACCTATGCCCGCCTGCCAAGGGATAAAAAAAATAACACCTATCAACTAATATTAAAAAATAATTTAAAAAATAAAATATTTAAAAATATAGAACGCCCAATTCCAAATTCAAACTAGAATCCAGCTAGAGCTGGGCACCGCGCGTTCCGAGTTATTCAAAAAATCGCGACATACTGGCGCTCAATAAACTTGCAGGAAGGACGTCTTTTCCTAGTGATGTAGACGTTAAATACTTTTTAAAAATCGCCAACGATCATTTTGAGCCAAAAAATCTAACCTAACCTAACCCTGGCGAGCGGGCGACTGACGGGCGCGTAGGGGCCGCATTGCCAAATATTTTTTTTGCATCTCGGCCGAATTATGCACTTGTATGCGACTTACGTCGTCCCTTCATTGTAGTGGTGCGACATGTACCGATTGGGCATTTTTATGTCGTCTCCGTGTGTGCATCACTCACACAGACAAGACAGACGAAAATTTCGCTTGTGTGTGTCTGGTAGCCCTTTGGTACCAAGTTTATTTAAAAAATTCAACGCGTTATGTAAACATGCAATTTTTGGGACTAAAATACTTAGGTGTTGCCCTGAGGGGTCGTCGGCCGCGATTTTCGGGAACACTGACTAATTTGGCTAAAAGGATTCGTTTTGACGTATACCCGGTAACAGAAGCCGATGTTTGCTTTTTGAACACTGCTACCGGCCGGTATGCGGCGCAAGCACATTTCAAAGTATTTATTTTTAAATTGTATCAAACGCAGCATATCATTTTAACCTCTGGGTTTTTGCTATGTCTACGACACAAAAATTCGCTGTTAGATGACTCAGACTAGTTATTGGCGCGACCTTCGTCTAATCTATAGGGTTATATAGGACAAACTATTGATCATACAACCTTTAAAACCACAAACTGGATATATATTTAGATATATTTTTGTTTATGTAGTTCATGTTATGTACAAGTATATTTACTTGTTCTTCTGTGGTTTTCTAATCCTGTATTTTGCCTTACGCTACCATTTTTAATTAATTTAATTATTCATTTCAAATACTTGGTTGACTGGAAGAAATCCCTTTTTGGGATAAGTCCGCCATTGTACGCCTCTCTTTTTGTTTCACTATCTGGTGTGTATGTGCTATAAAGAGTTTACAAATAAATGAATAAACTAAACTCCATTTATTCTTACCAGTCCTATCATGTAAACAATCTTACTATGTCTTTTTATGATTTTACAACAATATAAATTAAAATAGACTTTTTAGGAAATTACTTTCGTGGTTAATAAATGTTTTACTTTGGAATGTTCAGGTTTGAACTAATATTTGATTTATTTTCAACAAAATTCAACAAAAAGTACTGTGAAGATTGTTTACATGATAGGACTGGTAAGAATAAATGGAGTTTATAAATTCTATTTTGACAAAATAGTAATTATTCTGCTCTTAAAAATATTTTATCGTGTATTTTATATAGTAGTGTTTAATCATGAACATAGTTATATCAGACTAACATGGACCCAGGACTTTGTTTCCGTGGGAATTTCGAAAAAACCCTTCTCAGAGCCCCTACACTCCCTAAGGAACCTACATGCCAAATTTCAGCTTCCTACGCCCAGTAGTTTTGGCTGTGCGTTGTCTGTCAGTCAGAAGTCAGTTACGGGAGATTTATAATATATATTGATTGATCTACAATCTCAGAGGTACATTTCGGGCTATGGGAGATTCGAACCTGCGTCTTTTGGCAACTCGTGCGCCGACCGTTTCTCCACTATAATAGAGAACTCTAGATCGTTTCTCTACAAATAGAACTTAATAAGTATTCATTGGCCGGGCCATTGTCCAGTCTGTCAAATGAAAGTCAATGGTAATTTTGATATAAACACTCATGGGCGTAGATAAACCGCATAATAGAAGTATAGTGACATTATGTTTATTAATAAATTAAGTAATTAATATTTTTTTTTTTTTTTTTTTAATTTTTGTAATTAAGTTAAGTATGTACTTTTATTTGATAAATAAATAAAAAAAAATCACACTAATTTTATAATGATTCCTCAGAGTGTTTGTGAGTTTGTTTGTGGTAATCATCGGAACTACTGAAACGATTTTAAAAATTCTTTCACCAATATAGAGCTACATTATACATAGTGACATAGGCTACAATTTATGTATGTACCTACCTAGCGAAGCCTGGGCGGAGCGCTAGTGTAATATTTAATTCATAGTACTCACCATGAGACCACACGTAGCTGGCCACACATGTGGTCAAATGATAAAACTAAAAAAAAATGAAATGAAGTCATATCATTTTTTTTAACTGCTTCTCATCCCGCGTAAATTGTAAAAGTCAATCAAGGGAGAAGGCTTTAAACGGGGATTCTTCTCATAGGCGATGAGCTACCTGTCATCATTTTAAAATCTCCTACCTATTGTGCCATACATTGTATTTGTGCAATGAAGTTAAACAAATAAATCTCAAAACCACCAATAAGACCACTATCCAGCTAAACTTGGCCTTCGGTGAAATGAAATGAAAATTATTTTATTTAAATAGGCTTAAAAATAGCACTTTTAAATCGTCATATACTTAGTTAGTTGACGTCAAAAAACTACTTAAAGCTAAGGTTACTACCGCCTCCAAAGCGCAAGTGGAGAAGAGGCGGCGCAACAAACTCCACTGCTGCATTTTCTCCAAAGACGTCACTTTACAACATATGCGTCTTATAATTTAAGAACTATCTATATGGACGAATATACATTGAACTGGGTGCTTTGTCTACCCCGTAAGGGGTAAAGACGTGATAATGTATCAAATAGAAATGGCATAAACTCGTTGCTGTGTCGCCGCCTGTCATAATCCGCATGGGAATCTGCTTGGGAAACCAAGCTACTCAGCTCACTCACATACACTCAATTGAAACGAATTTTCGTTCAAAGACACCGTTAAGTGAAAATATCTTAAAACAATAAAGTGTACATATACAACAATACGTAATCAAAAATGCAAATTTTAGTTAATGAGCTTCAGAGTGAGCGGCTTATATCAGGCGACGGCATAATGGCGCATCTATGCCACATCTGTTTAGCGTATATTCAAAATTCTGTATTCTCAAATATGACGCTCTAAAAATGAAAATGCCTATGCCTCGCTGATCGCTTTACTAAAAAAAGTTGCGATAAAAAATTGTCTATTCCCAAAACATTGGAGCGTGTTAAAGGGCCGCAAAGGTCATCGGGACACAGGTGCCTTAAAAATAGTAGTCTTTTGAAACTATTCACTGGGTCCAATCTATAGTGGGTCGCGTACAGGCTGTATTTTTAAAAGGGATAAAAATATTGGCTCGTTTTTACGGTTTGGTAACTTTTTGTGTTAGAAGTTAACTCAGATTGGGTAAGGTATTATGAATTTGTGTTAGGTACAATCTTTACATGGTTGGTACAACATCAAAATCAATTGTTCATTCTGAAGTTAGACCTTCAATGGCACTTTTTGACATCGAAATTAAATTATATGATATTATAAATCTCAAAGCTACAAACTATTAGTATTTTGGAACCCTACAGATGGAGTTTTTTGATTATTTTTTTAAAACCATATAACAATACATAAGTACAGATCATGTACAGCCCTATAAAATTAATACAGGTCAAGTTACTTGATTTTGGGGCAATTGGTGTACTGTTGTGTGTACATACAAGCTTTTGCTTCTACAAGGTTTTGAAGGAAAAGTTTACCTAAGATTACCTAAGAGAGTATTGGACATCTATTAGCTAAGAACGAATAATTTTATTGGGAGTAGAAAACAAAAGATACATAAATAAATATGGACAAATCACACACATTGAATTAGCCCCAAAGCAAGTTCGAGATTTGTGTGATACTAACTCAACGATACCTACTATATTTTTAACAAATAAAAATATAGATCCAAGACCCAGGCCAATCTGAAAAACATCATTTTCCATCTTGACCAGACCAGGGGTTGAACCCGGGACCTCCGGTGTGACAGTCCGGCATGATGACCGATGGGCCACGGAGGGCCATGATCCACCACGTGAGCCCAACGCGGATTGGTGGGTTTTATTAACGACTACGAATACTAACGCGACGTGCCTTCCGTACCGCGGAAGAATTCTCACCCCGCACCTCTGTTTCTCGACAAATATGTTGTATGGATTTCAAGGCAAGAGTGAATAGGCATATTTTGAGTTTGAGTGTAGATCACCCACCACCCTAGATCTTATCTTTGCTTCCCATCAGGCAAGGTTGAGGTCAAACGCGGTCAATTTTTTTTAATAAAAAAAGGGGATTTGGTCACTTGTCCCGTGACCAACTATTACAAAAGTTTCTTGACAACCACTATCGTAGGCCGATATGCTACGACTGCGCTTAAAGAGACTATAATCACCACGTTATAAGAGACGGGACTCCCATACAAAAAGCGTGTAGTATGAAACGCAAGCGAAAAGTATTGAAAATTCTATGAAACGGATTCTATGAACGGACTCATGTACAGGTGCGAGTCCTGGACGCTGACCCTAAATGAAGAGAGAAGGCTTCTCGCAGCGGAGAGAAAGATATTTCTCAACATCCTGGGGCCTGTGAGGGCGACTGACGGCAAATGGAGGATCCGGAGCAATGCCGAAGTAGAAAATCTCATCGGCGAGCCTAACGTAAAGGGCGAGACCAAGGCACAGCGTCTTCGCTGGCTCGGCCATGTTGTGAGAATGAAGGATGATCGAGCCGTGAAGAGAGCCTATCAGGGCCGGAAAATCGGTCGTAGACCGGTGGGCCGCTCCAGGTACCGCTGGAGCGATATGGTGGAGGCGGACCTACGCGAGCTGCAAGTTGGTGACGACTGGCGGGAGCTTAGGAAGCTGGCGTGGTTTTGTGTTGAAGGCCAAGACTCACTTTGGATCACTGAGCCCGGATAGTAAGTATGAAACGCAGGCGAATTTTTGTGTCACTCGTGATCGTCGATTTCATCCTAATGGTGCACAAGTCTATTATTTGTCATGCTTTGAAAGACTTCTCAATGTCAAAATAATCTGTTTACTAGTCTGCCCACTAGCTTGATAGCATCGTAATTATATTCCCCATTATCAAATAGGTATAGTATTTGCAATTATGTCATTGTCGTCAGATTGTCATGGAACTGAACATGAAATTGACCCTGGTTCAGATTCGACTGTTGATTTAGCTGTTTATAACCCACTGCTAGTCAAAGCCTCCCTTCCCTCTCTCTTGTAAAATTTAAGCTTTCAACAGTCGATAGGGAAAAGTATATCGTCTGTTGTTGTTGTTCTATCAACTGTATTCTTGCAAATACATATTGATTCTTTTTCTTAGCGTGTCGATGCCATTCCAACGATCAAATTGCTCCCGATAAGTGTTCCGCCACTTTTACGGCCTTATCGGTGGCGGCCATCAGGTCATCCCGAGTGCAGGTGTTAGGGCACAGGGGGCAGGTCAACAAATGCTCCATTGTTTGGGGAGAGACACCACACTCGCATACATTTTGATTTTCGCAAAATATTGATTGATTGAAAGCATAGAGTTATTTATCCTTGGTTGAAGTCTCGTCATCATCTCGAGTCGAATTGGCAAAATTAGATTTTCTTTGACCAATATTTGGCCACTTCCTCCTATCGTTGGCCTCATTGAGATCTTTTCAATAGACAGATATCGATTTTGGTCATGAAATGGCAAAACTTTACCACAGATAAAATGAGATGGTCTAGAAGTTTAAAGTTGCTGCTAGTTCCTTTATTGCTAATAATTATATACTTACACAGGCTAAGCTAATAATATAAACTACAAGAAGACCTTCTATTTTATATTATTACTAACTTATCCTCGCGAAGCGGTAGTGGCCGAGTGGTAGGGCGCCCGCCTGTGGCCGCAAAGGTCCCAGGTTCGAATCTTGCCCGTGCTATATGAGTTTATACACCAATCGGACTCATAGGGATAAAGAACCTATGTTAGTTTTCCTGGACCACCACTTGCTTCTGGTGAAGGAAAACATCGTGAGGAAACCTGCACTCTGGTTGATGATTATCAGCTAGTATGTGAAATGGAGATGGCAATGGCAAACTACTCCATTAAAATTTCCAAGATAGTCGTTGTGTGTGTTTCATTCCATATACCCTCAGTCATGAGGAAATACGACAATAGAGAGAGAGAGAGAGCTTATCCTCGGCTTCGCATGCGTGAATTTCTCTATCAATTTCTCTATATTACCTTCGGGAAAGCAATTTTCACAATGCCAAAGCTAAACAAAGTCTTTTTCAAGGCTAAGAATTCGTCAAGCCATCTAATACATACTATACACACTATACAGCCAATTTCACAGTATCCCACACCCTGTATCCCGTCCCACACACACAGCACACTTGCGCGCGCGCCGTAGTGATAGCGCAGGTTGTCGGCCGCTCGCCCTTGTTTAGACAAAGGACGAGTCAAACTATACGTTTATATGTATACTTAGTATAATTTGTGGACGTATACTTGTCATTAATTTTGGAGTTTATTAGTTCGTGGTAAATTTAATTAGATATTAAATTTAGACTAAAAGGGATACCTTTGTGTCTACAACCCTAAAACCTAAATATGACTGAACTTTTGTATATTACTATCGTCTAGATACATGATCAAATAGAGCGCAGGTTTCCCCACGATGTTTTCCTTCACCAGAAGCAATTTGTGGTCTTGAAGATTCTTTTAAATTAAAGAAAAATATAATCAATCCAATTTAATCCATTGCAAAGATCCATCGATGGATCTTTTTGCAGTGTTATGTCCACTTTAATCGTTGATCCAGGATTTTATTCAAAGTGGACTTTAAAGAATTATGTGTGTCTTAAAATACATGGATGATACATGCAATCTTCTCTTATAAAACACAACTTCCCGGGCTTTATCAACCTCTACTACATCATGTACTACTTAGTGTCAACAGCCCACAGTAATTGTGACCAATAGAATAGAAACCATTGCACAACCAGCGACGAAGAACTATTTACCCACGCTGGGAATCGAACCCAGGATTCCTAGACGAACAACCTAAAACCTGATTGCTTCTATGCTGGTCTGGGTGCGAAGAAAACGATGTCAAAGTCGGAGAATGTCTAAACACGATAATATAATCATAGAATGTGCTACCTGCATCTATACCCGCGCAGATTATAAAAGATAATCAAGGAATGGATTTTAAACTGAAACCTACCTAGCTGATGATTTATCAGCTAGTCTGTGAAAAAGATACGACGAATTTTAAAACCATTAACATTGGCATGAAAGTCGTACCTATATAAAGACATTAAAAAAAGCTAGAATAGAAGAAGCCACATCTATTAGAGAAAACATCCCAAAATTTCCACGGAAGCGAAGCCAAGGAATGATGCTAGATCTATATAATCAGCTGTGCAGTGTATACAAGCTAATTATTACTGACTGATGACTGAATGACTGACAACTCACACAGCCTATGTCACTTGGAGAAATGCAAGGAATCTAAAAATACCTCTCACATCAAAATCTGTTAAGCCATTCAGGACTTACGGCGGAATAAAAAAACTTACATACATGAACCCTGAAAACATAACACTCCTTTTTTGGTCAATCGTGTAAAAAAGGCGTACATAATACTACTGCAATGCATTTTTTGCCTGAGAGCGCACACGCGTCCAACGCAATGAAAAGCGATTGCATCTGTGCAATGTACTCGTAAAATCTAAAAAAAAAACGCTAGGAGTTCTTCGACCCACGTTTCGGGAGTGAGTGAACCCAACTCACACGATTACACTGTGTGTCTGTACGTACAAACGTACAAACTAATCGAGGTTATTGAAAATTGTTGGGTGTTGCTCTTGCGAGTATGCATCACGTCATTTACATGGTGAATATATAAATATATACGGACAAATCACACAGATTGAGTTAGTCCTAAAGTAAGTTCGAGACTTGTGTTATGGGATACTAACTCAACGACACTATATGACAAATACATATAGTTAAGTAAAAGCGATGAAATGGTCTAGTGTATACTTCAGTCAGAACCCATTGGAATTTAATAATACAACTGAAAATGATATTGATCTACGGTACATTACAGATTATCACGTCTTTATCCATTACGGTGTAGACAGAGCCAAAAGTCAAATGCCAATGATGATGATGAAAATTGCTTTATTCAAAAAGGCTTAATAGCACTTTTAAATCGTCATATATACTTACGTCAGAAAATTACTTAAAGCTAAGGTTACGACCGCTACCAAAGCGCAAGTGGAGAAGAGGCGGCGCAACAAACTCAACTGCTGCATTTTCTCCAAAGACGTCACTTTACAACATGTGGGTCTTATAATTAAAGAATTCTCTCTATGGACGAATATACATTGAATATGCCAGCTGCTTCTCTTTCCGCGCAGATTGTAAAAGTTAATCAAGGGAAAGGGTTTTAAACTAGGGATTCTTGTCATAGGCGATGAGTTAGCAACCTGTCACTATATCTGAAATTCCATTCTACCGATAAGCCTAAGCTAAACGTGGCCTTCGAGTCTCACGATTCTAGGCCCTGTCTACCCCGTAAGGGTTAAACATACTGTATGAATGTATGCCAGATTGTAAACCCATAACTCTGCACAGTAATGGCATCCTATGTCGTCTGCCAAATAATTCCGAAGAACAATAGTGAACAACTTGTTTTAGGTTCGTTAGTTCCGAGGTCATTGACCGCTCAAGGTCAAGGTCAGACAAATAGGAGAACAGTCTTTTGGTTGATGTTGGTCAGTAGAGTTTTTGCGATACGACACATTTGTGTCTATACATTTTCGTGAACGAAACTGCTCGTAGCTTTCTTGCCAATATTGAGTGGTTTACCATTTGAATGAATGAATGATTCTTTATTTGCGTTGAAAAGGGTACTAGGTAATAGGTGGTTTTACAAAATATAATCTCCTGTTCAGCCATTGTCAACAGCATACAAAAATTATTACAAAATATACAAAAATTTAGACAAAGTCAGAATTTGAAAACGAAAACGAAGTTCAAAAACGCTAAAATTTATGGGATGAAATAAGGCCGCGCTAAATCACGTTGTCGATCGCCATCGTCATCGCAAGTTTATAGAGAAAACGATTCGAAACCATAGAGTAACGAACTGTTTTATCGCTTACTTCCATACATTTGACGTTCTCTTTCGCTTTGATGACAGAAGAAAATTGTTTTTGTCATCTGTCGAAACGATTACGAATTTAGATATCATATCGCTACGAATCAAATGAAACTTTGATTAGTTCTTGTTGTATGATAGCCAAACTAGCCATGAAAAAAAAAATCGAAGATTTTTCATCTCATTTTCTGAACAGTTTCCCGTTCGCCGGACACAAGAGTCACTGACCGACACAAGGTTAGACTTTATTATTCAGTTACTTGGCCTTCATAGCCTTTAGATTTCCCGAGATTTTTCTCTTAAAAAGTTTTGTTTATCCTTTTACTAGAAGTTACAAACAAAAAATTATTGTCTTTACGTTGACCAACATTGGAGCTATATTCCCCAATACTTTGCAGTGTAGCAGTTAATTAATACTTTTTCTTTAATAATTTTCCTAATTCTAAAATTATTATTAAAAAAGCGTAGGTTAAGGCTTGGGAAATCTAAAGCTCCAAGGTGACAAAGTTAAAGTCAGTATAAAAATAGTTTCTAAATTAATAATAAAATTAATACTCACACTCACGTTAATAAGGCTCATTCATTAAAAAAACAAAATATAAAGAAATTAATACACATACACAATAAACAAGCTTTATATTAAACACTTCTGTGATCCTGGTGTTATAGTTGTCTATGGGCAGCGGTAATCGCTTACCATCAGGTGACCTGCTTGTTCGTTGGCCGCCATATGTTATAAAACAAAACAAAAATATAAGACGCTTTGTTTAAAAAAAGCAGTTCTTCGTCATCATCAGCCTACCGTGAACCATCTAAATCCAGTACCTAGTTAAAAGTTAAAAGTCAAATTACCAGTTATACTAATTAAAAATGAAATTACCAATAGTTACCAGCAATATTCTTTAGAATCCTAACAATCATTTCAAGTTCCAAACTCCCCTAAAAACAACAAAATTTCAAACTATTTCATTTGAATATGGAGATTTACGAACATGAGTAAAATATAAATAGTAAATTATAGACATGACCTACGCTAACTAGTCTGGGGTAACCTTGGGATCACTTCCAAGGTTAGGTCATCGACTCGGATGCGTCATTCTATTTCTTGAGGCCCAAAATATGCGCCTGCGTTTACTATGTATGAATCTATTTTTATATTTATTTTTATTCGGCCAATAATCCATGAATGTGATATGGATAGTCACATATTCTATTACTTACTTACTTACTTCGATGGCTCGACGACCCAAAGAGGATCTTGGCCTCCGATACTAAAAGCTTCCATTCCTTCCTATTCTGCGCTACTTCCTGCCAGTCGGCTCTTTGGAGGGCCACCAGATCTTTTAGGACCTCATCCCTCCAGCGGTATCTGGGCCGGCCGACAGGTCGTTTCCCGCTTGGTCGTCCCTTATACGATCTTTATGGGCGAAACGAAAGCAGCAAGGCTTCGATGGCTCGGCCACGTGGAGAGGATGGGAGAGGATCGCGCAGCTAAAAGAGCACATATTCTATTAAAATAGCATATTTATCTGACTAATATTAGACGAGTGGGCGAGATTGGCTACCTTCTGGTTACCGGACGGCCGCAGAGGACGGGGTAGACCAAAAAGGAGATGGCGGGACGACATAGACAAATTTTTACCTGAGTGGCCAGAACTTGTAATGGAGAGAGACGAGTGGAAGAAAAAGGGGGGGCCTTTGCCCAACAGTGGGACACAACACCTACAGGCTTGTAAAAAAAAAGGTATTAGACGTGGCGTGACTGTAATTAATCCATACCAATATTATAAATGCGAAAGTTTGGATGTGAGTTTGTGAGTTTGTGAATTTGTGAGTTTGTGAGGATGTTTGTTACTCAATCACGCAAAATCTACTGGACGGATTTTGATGAAATTTGGTACAGAGGTAGATAATGACCTGGAATAGCACATAGGCTACTTTTTATCCCGGGAAAAAGCACTGTTCCCGTGGGAAATTCACGCGGGCGAAGCCGCGGGCAAAAGCTAGTATGTTATAAATGTTTTAAGTTCCTTTATTTCTATGTTTCTACATTACAATATTGTCGTTTTAAGTTGTTGGTTAGCAAATTGAAAAAGGGCTTATTTATATAATTGAATATAATAAGATCTGAAATAGCTTAAAATTTTAATCACAGCGCTCATCTTAATTGACCAAATCCAAAAAGATACAAATATTTTATCCTGACCTACGCTAACTATTCCTCTGTGTATAACCTTGAGTCAGTCTAGGTTAGGTCAGCTATGACTACTGTTTTAAATTTCAAAACAAACCATGATAGTTCGTGCCATGCCATAGCCCAAAATTAAATTTTCATATCCTATGGTGTTATGTATACATAGAATGGCATCTTTTGCCATTCTACAAACGAGCTTTTATAAGATATCCTACAAATCCTATACTTTATCTAATCCTGCTAATACAATTACTGCTAATATCATAAACGTAAAAGTGTGTAAGAAGGATGAATGTATATTTGTTACTCTTTCACGCAAAAGCTAGACGAATTTCAATAAAAAATTGTACACGGGTGAAATAAATCCAGGAATATCAGTTAGGGTACTTTTTATCAAGATATTTCCATGGAAGCAGGGCCCTGGGGGGCAGCTAGTAAGAATATAAAATGAAATTTTTCTCAAACAAAATTTTAGTGTAAATTTATTCCTTCACTAGCTGTCGCCCGCGTCTTCGCCCGCGTGAGTTTCGCTTAGATAAAAAATCTCTCTTGGAGCTTTTCATCAGATGTTCCAGATCTTAATTTTTTATACGTCAGCAGAAAATGCTCATCAGGTTGAACGACTTTTAATAAGGCGCCATTTCCATATATGTTATAGTGTAGCTGGTCTCTTGCAGTTCTTCATCAGATGTTCCAGATCTTCAATTTTTGTACATCATCAGAAAATGCTCATCAGGTTGAACGACTTTTGTTAAGGCACCATTTCCATATTTCTTATAGTTTAGCTGTTCTGTTAAGGTTCTTCATCAGGTGTTCCAGTTTTCAAAATAAATTATAGCCTATATGTTGAGGGAGGCAAGGGACTGATCACTATGGAAATCTCTAGGGGAGGTCAATGCTGAAGAGCAAGACAATTAAAATAAAATTACCAGTTTCAATTATATTAAAAAATAAAATAAATAAATTATATTCCTAATTCAATTCAATTCTAATAAAATGTAATTATTGTATTATTGTATATCTAATAAAATGTATTAATTCTATATCAATCCATTGGCACTAGTTTTAAAAAACAAATATGTACCTACTATCTAATAGTTCAATTTATTGTCAATAAAGGCTATTTTTATTTTATTTATTTTTATTTTTATATGTTGCCCAGGCTTAATAGCTATACAACAAAAAAAGTTTCATTCAAATCCGTCCAGTAGTTTTTGCGTGAAACGCGTACATACATACAGACAGACAGAATACTACCAATAGTTACCAGCAATATTCTTTAGAATCCTAACAATCATTTCAAGTTCCAAACTCCCCTAAAAACAACAAAATTTCAAACTATTTCATTTGAATATGGAGATTTACGAACATGAGTAAAATATAAATAGTAAATTATAGACATGACCTACGCTAACTAGTCTGGGGTAACCTTGGGATCACTTCCAAGGTTAGGTCATCGACTCGGATGCGTCATTCTATTTCTTGAGGCCCAAAATATGCGCCTGCGTTTACTATGTATGAATCTATTTTTATATTTATTTTTATTCGGCCAATAATCCATGAATGTAATATGGATAGTCACATATTCTATTAAAATAGCATATTTATCTGACTAATTTTAGACGAGTGGGCGAGATTGGCTACCTTCTGGTTACCGGACGGCCGCAGAGGACGGGGTAGACAAAAAGGAGATGGCGGGACGACATAGACAAATTTTTACCTGAGTGGCCAGAACTTGTAATGGAGAGAGACGAGTGGAAGAAAAAGGGGGGGCCTTTGCCCAACAGTGGGACACAACACCTACAGGCTTGTAAAAAAAAAGGTATTAGACGTGGCGTGACTGTAATTAATATGTTATAAATGTTTTAAGTTTCTCTATTTCTATGTTTCTACATTACAATATTGTCGTTTTAAGTTGTTGGTTAGCAAATTGAAAAAGGGCTTATTTATATAATTGAATATAATAAGATCTGAAATAGCTTAAAATTTTAATCACAGCGCTCATCTTAATTGACCAAATCCAAAAAGATACAAATATTTTATCCTGACCTACGCTAACTATTCCTCTGTGTATAACCTTGAGTCAGTCTAGGTTAGGTCAGCTATGACTACTGTTTTAAATTTCAAAACAAACCATGATAGTTCGTGCCATGCCATAGCCCAAAATTAAATTTTCATATCCTATGGTGTTATGTATACATAGAATGGCATCTTTTGCCATTCTACAAACGAGCTTTTATAAGATATCCTACAAATCCTATACTTTATCTAATCCTGCTAATACAATTACTGCTAATATCATAAACGTAAAAGTGTGTAAGAAGGATGAATGTATATTTGTTACTCTTTCACGCAAAAGCTAGACGAATTTCAATAAAAAATTGTACACGGGTGAAATAAATCCAGGAATATCAGTTAGGGTACTTTTTATCAAGATATTTCCATGGAAGCAGGGCCCTGGGGGGCAGCTAGTAAGAATATAAAATGAAATTTTTCTCAAACAAAATTTTAGTGTAAATTTATTCCTTCACTAGCTGTCGCCCGCGTCTTCGCCCGCGTGAGTTTCGCTTAGATAAAAAATCTCTCTTGGAGCTTTTCATCAGATGTTCCAGATCTTCAATTTTTATATGTCAGCAGAAAATGCTCATCAGGTTGAACGACTTTTAATAAGGCGCCATTTCCATATATGTTATAGTGTAGCTGGTCTCTTGCAGTTCTTCATCAGATGTTCCAGATCTTCAATTTTTGTACATCATCAGAAAATGCTCATCAGGTTGAACGACTTTTGTTAAGGCACCATTTCCATATTTCTTATAGTTTAGCTGTTCTGTTAAGGTTCTTCATCAGGTGTTCCAGTTTTCAAAATAAATTATAGCCTATATGTTGAGGAAGGCAAGGGACCGGTCAATATGGAAATCTCTAGGGGAGGCCTATGCTGTAGAGCAAGACAATTAAAATAAAATTACCAGTGTCAATATTATTATATTCCTAATTCAATTCAATTCAATTCAATTCTAATAAAATGTAATTATTGTAATATTTTATATCTAATAAAATGTATTAATTCTATATCAATCCATTGGCACTAGTTTTAAAAAACAAATATGTACCTACTATCTAATAGTTCAATTTATTGTCAATAAAGGCTATTTTTATTTTATTTATTTTTATTTTTATATGTTGCCCAGGCTTAATAGCTATACAACAAAAAAAGTTTCATTCAAATCCGTCCAGTAGTTTTTGCGTGAAACGCGTACATACATACAGACAGACAGACAGACAGACGGACGGACAGACAGACAGACAAGAAATTCCAAAAAAATATTTTTGCTTTCTATTATTCTTTTTAGGTGTCCCTCTATCCATTTCAGTCAAAAATACTAAATGTACAGACAAAATATTTTTACTGTTTTATTATATGTATAGATCAGGGGGTGCCATCTTCAAAATGATGGAGGTCAGCATACGGTATCTCTCTAGATCTGGGGCGGCCTGTTTTAGTCTCAAAAACCTAAGTGCTGTCGTGATGTCGTCCATCTACTTCCTCAGCGGTCGGATTCCATCAAATTTATTCCTGACCTACGCCAACTATCCGGCTAGACTGACCTTCAGACACGCTGAAGATCAGGTCAGCGACTCTGCAACTATGCGTCACTCTATGCCGTTTTGGACTGGACATATGCGTCAATTTAAATGTTATTGTGCACTGGCTAGAGTATTAATTAATGAATACTTACGTTCACTAGATGGCGCCACTGGAGAGTGTGGTCCTGTCAATGGTACAATACTGTCATTTGAATTTAATTTTTATTTATTTACGTTCACAAAAAACAAAATACAGTTACAGATTGTAATTTTGCCAAACTGTAAGGGGTTTAACGGCAATGACACATGGACATTGACAGCGTTGTACCATCTGACAGATGTCTGGCACCTCATCTGGTGGAATTTTTGAACTCGATACATATTTGATTTTGATGTAATTAGATTTTTTTTTTTTACTTACACATATATGTTTTTATTTAATCAAATGTTTACAAAAAATATATATAACTATGGATAATTATTTTAAAATAAAATAGAACTAAAACTACCTTAAATACTAATACTACCTATAAATAAACATTATAAATTAAAAATAATGTAATGTAGTTAGATTGATTTTTAGGACGAATAATACATTTATTTATTTATTTAATCGTATGGCGATCAGATGTAAATAGGCGGTTACATTTTATTATTTTTATAAGTCAACATTCAGTAATTTCATTACACATCAATCTGTTTTGACTCCTACACTAGGTCTGTGTAGTGTTTTTGTCTAGATTTAACCTCCACATCTGGTCTAGTGTGACCTTATTGAGCTAGGTCAGTGACACTACTAACGTCATTCGCGAATCGTCATCTATTCACAGAATCTAGACTACTTCGGCCATTCGTCGTACGTGGCAGCCAGCTAAAGATGTCAAGCCAAATTGAGCTTTATTACTTATAATTGACAGTCTAATGTAGCTTAACGACACGCATGTCAAAGCACAAATGTACGCAACTTTCCTGAAAATACAGTTTCCGAGAACAGAGTTTTTTTGTATAAGATTTTTGACAACCTGTGTGGTGTAGAGGTACTACGCCCGTCCGCCTGACATCTAGAGGTCCTTCGTTTGCTTCTCAAGCATCATACGCGATCCACGAAGACCTATGATTTATCTATGCCTAGAACTTCGGGAAATCCTTTCTTAGTGCTCCCCTACATTCCCTAAAGACTACATGCCAAATTTCAGCTTTTTTCGCTGTAATTTGGAATATAGTCACTCAGTCAGTAATGGAAGTATTTTATATAAATTCATTGGTAAGATGATTAACTCGGTTCCACCAGGTGTCAAGTTCATATAAACAGTTCAATACAATCAATTGATACATTGCCAACAATCGCCACAACAACGCACTGATAAAGCCGGAATAGAACCCTGACCTACCGCGTCCTGTCTAGCCGCTGCGCTGGCCTGTGGCCTTATTCTCGTATTAATCGCTGCGTTATCGTAGCGACTTGCAGTGTGCGAGCGGTGCGCCAATAGGGGACCGGACAAGGTATGAGAATTGTTAAAAATATGTAATTTTATGATAGAATACATACAATTAAACACATTTTGCGACTTTTCAGCACGAGTTTATTTTACAGTGCTAATCTATTAAAGTTCAAACTTTTAGGGAAAGTCCATTTTCTACGCGTGACGTCATATGAATGTACGTTTAGTTAGGGGCGTTTTGGTATCGTCCAGACATCGCTTAAAAATGTGAATTCTTGGGAAATACTTTGGTTGTGGAGGTGATTCTTTTACAGATGATTCTATTATTGTGAGATATTTAAGAAGCATCAAAAAAAAAGTCCTGTCCCCTGTAGTTAAAAGTATGACATTATATATTGTCGCACCGCTCACACATTGCAAGTCGCCACGATATCGCGCCGACTTTGAATACGAGAATTAGAGCGCTGGCCTTCGCTCGGTCACTACACCGGTGACGCACGCGCAGCTATGTGCAAGCTACACTATTGCTTGATTCACTTCCGATCGGTACCTAGCCTAAACTACAGACTTCTAGGAAGCTTATCCATGTAGTTATTTCCTTTATAAAATAGGACCATTCATCTCTTATGTGTCTAGGTACAAATACATGATTAAAAAAAATATCTGACTAGATTTTGCCCGCGACTTCATCCGTGCTAAATTTACTATTGTTACCTCAGGTTATATTAGGTTCTAAGTGGAGTATCATGATTAAATCCGCGTTTTTTCGGTGGGTATTAATGCGTGATGTGCGTCCAAACCAATATACAGACAGACACAAAAAAATATAAAATATATATTGGTTTGCTTCCCCTCGAACGTTATTTTCTTAATCCTTCAATCACGGCGTCATAGATAACAATTGTTTAACAATAGACTTGTCGTTGAAGAATTAATAAAGACCTCATCATACATATTGAATATATCCTCTTACATATACGAGTACATATGTATAGTGATAAATGCTCCTAGTATTAACTGTTTTAAAAATAGACATAGATGCATAATACATGATAGTCATAGATACATGCATCAGCTCTAACTGTTAGTGTATTAATAGTAAATAATAACAATAATATACCGTACTTTTCAGGAGTATCGAATATTTATTCAAAGTAGTAATGTACCGTCTCAGTAAACTTATTTCCTCGAATCTCCTGAAGCCAGGTCAGCCAGTCCAAGGCCGGCTGTTCACAGCTCTGAGATATACTGCATCACATTGCCTCGAACGAGAATTATTTCCCTTTGTTGAGTAATCTATACATATAATAAAACAGTAAAAATATTTTGTCTGTACATTTAGTATTTTTGACTAAAATGGATAGAGGGACACCTAAAAAGAACAATAGAAAGCAAAAAAAAAATTTTTGGAATTTCTTGTCTGTCTGTCTGTCTGTCTGTCTGTATGTATGTACGCGTTTCACGTAAAAACTACTGGACGGATTTGAATGAAACTTTTTTTGTTGTATAGCTATTAAGCCTGGGCAACATATAGGCTATAATTCATTTTGAAAACTGGAACACCTGATGAAGAACCATAACAGAACAGCTAAACCATAAGAAATATGGAAATGGTGCCTTAACAAAAGTCGTTCAACCTGATGAGCATTTTCTGCTGACGTATAAAAATTGAAGATCTGGAACATCTGATGAAGAACTGCAAGAGACCAGCTACACTATAACATATATGGAAATGGCGCCTTAACAAAAATCGTTCAACCTGATGAGCATTTTCTGCTGACGTATAAAAATTGAAGATCTGGAACATATGATGAATAACTCCAAGGGACCAGCTACACTATAACATATATGGAAATGGCACTTTAGCAAAACTTGATTAATCTGATGAGCATTTTCTGTAGACGTATAAAAATTCGAAGATCCGAAACATCTGAAACTGTTTGGAGCACAAAAATACTTTTCATCTAAGCGAAACTCACGCGGGCGAAGCCGCGGGCGACAACTAGTAACTTCTATGATTCTACTGCTAATGTTGGTGTATCTTTCGGCATTTCTTCTCAGCAGTGGCCGTTCCGAAATGCTAGTAGTTTGTAGCTTTGAGACAATATACTATGATTATATAATTAGTTTTTGACGTGAAAAAGAGCCTTATTTGAAGGCCAAGTTTCAATAAAAAATTTCTGATTTCTGATGTCGCTACATTGAGTAACAAGGACTCGCGCGGAAGTCCTTGTTGCTCGAAGAATCGCTGTGATAGGTAAATAAACAAATTGTAGGCCTAGAAGCAGGCCTTGACTTATCAAAATAATTTTTATTTAAAAATACAAAAAGCTTTTGAGAAATACTATTTATTAAGAAAGGTAATTATAAAAAAAATACAGAGTAAAACCGTGGGGCTAAATTAGAATAGATCAATTAACTTAGTTACTAACAATATAGCAAATTATTAGTTTTATATGAAGTTTAAGTGTCGTATAACGTTCACATTTATAACCTAAAATCTCGATTTATCTCTACCAAAAAGGTAATGTATCTACATTTTGACTAGTGCCACAGGGCGGGCGCTTCATAGAAACGGCGCGTCAAATATGCCTACTACTACTACAAATGAAACTGTATATCCGTGAACACGTCAGTAACACGTCAATGTGTGCGTTTACATAGTCGAACGTCCCACAGTTACACAAGAACGGGGGAGAAGTGCGGAAGGAGCGGGGGGTGCCATATTGCGGGAGGGGCAGGGAGTTTCCTTTCTGTACGTAGTACTAATATTAATTCTGTGCTAATGCTTAACCAATCAGAGATAGCATGCCATATCTCTCTCTCTCTCTCTCTCTCAGCCAAAAGACGTCCACTGCTGGACAAAGGCCTCCCCCAAGGATTTCCACAACGACCAGTCCTGCGCTGCCATATAATGATTGGTAATCTAAATAGTTAGCCGTCATAGGACGCCTGGCAGATATAAAAACATCTGAGCATCAAACATTTGAGCCATGGAAGTAATAAGTACCATAAAGTACTTATTACTTCCATGATTTGAGCATCAATAGCACAAAGATCACACCACTTACCATATATATAAGTCTTATAATATATTCCTAAGTTTATGCCACTTTCTGTCACAGAATACGAGTCGATTTTTCTGCCATTTGAACCATTTTTACATCAAAAGAGGTAAATACGAGTAAGTATTTGGTTCATTAAAATCAGACGTAACATTAAACTAACCTATCCCAACTATACAAAAACAGCCCAATTAGAATATAATAGCAACATTTGGTCGGCCATTGCCACTAAACATCGATGAGGACACATTCAAGGTGATCATCTACTAATGTTGGTATAGGTAATGGTACATACCTACACATATACACTACACGTTCCTTCGAGAAATCATTTTTTTTGGCAGACAATGAAACTATTCAATCCTATCCTAATATTATAAATGTGAAAGTGAGTTTGTTTATTTGTTTGTTACCTCTCCACGTTTTATCTACTGAACCAATCTTCCTGCAATTTTACATATACATAGTTTGAAGTACTGAGAAGGACATAGGGTACCTTTTATCCCGGGAAAAAGCACTGTTCCTGTGGGAAATTGACGCGGACGAAGCCGTGGGCATTAGCAAGTACCACATAAGCCCAGAAAAATACATATTATTATGCTCTTGCTTGGCTTAACTTCTTTGTTTTTCAGTGATAAGGTGGACCCATAGACCCATATATCTCAACCACACGAAGCTGTAGTAGCTGTTGTACTAAAATAGATGCGTTCTCTTTTAGTTCTAAAGCGTTTATTTAGTCCTAATGGATTGTAGACCTATGGCGATGTAGGTTTATGCAGAAAGTTTAGAGGCAAAATACTTTTTACATTTTACTTTTTATATCACGCCTTTTTCCCATGGGGGTAGGCAGAGACTAGCGATTTTCACTTGCTACGATCCTTACAGATCTCTCTCGCTTCCTCTACACTCATCACTCTCTTCGTACGCTCTCCGGTTATGGTAAAATACTATTTTAGACTTACGTATTAGACATTCAAAGAGCAAAGGTCTGGAAGGTTCCCTAACGTAAACAAATAGAAACTCTATAGGCACAAAGCGAGACGAGGCCGTCCGTACGTTGCACCCACAGCAAGGTCATGGTTTGGATGTGCCTGCGCAACTAAATGCTAATGTGGTTAGACAAACAGACGATAAATATTTAACTACTAGCTGGCGCCCGCGGCTTTCGCTCGCGTTAATCTTTTCTTAGCGGATGCCTACGTCATAACATCTACCTGCATGCCAAATTTCAGCCCGATCCGTCCAGTGGTTTGGGCTGTGCGTTGATAGATCACTATGTCAGTCAGTCAGTCACCTTTGAGTTATATATATATATATATATATATATATATATATATATATATCCATACTAATATTATAAATGCGAAAGTTTGGATGTGAGTTTGTGAGGATGTTTGTTACTCAATCACGCAAAATCTACTGGACGGATTTCGATGAAATTTGGTACAGAGGTAGATAATGACCTGGAATAGCACATAGGCTACTTTTTATCCCGGGAAAAAGCACTGTTCCCGTGGGAAATTCACGCGGGCGAAGCCGCGGGCAAAAGCTAGTATATATATATATATATATATATAGATAGAAGATAGATAATAAATAAATAATAAATAAATATATACGGACAAATCACACAGATTGAGTTAGCCCCAAAGTAAGATAGATAGTCAGTTTTCAAAATAGGCGGAAATGCGGGTTTGACCTAGGATTTATCTCTGCCGTGGATACGCATATGTTGCCATCTCGCTCTTACAAACTTGTTCGATTGCGACTACCCGACGAGATAGAGATGTTGCTTCTACGAGGTATAAAAAATATACTATCTCATTCACTTTGATAGGGTATAGTGAAAAATAACATGCTTCTTCCTCATCAACCGGTGTGCAGGTTTCCTCGTGTTGTTTTCCTTCACCGGAACCAGGTGGAGGACGGTAAAAATGACCGGAAATAGAGCAAATTTATCTACATGACCCAAAGAGAGCTGTCATCGGCTGTGTGAAAATAAGTACTTCTAGACCATAGACACAAGAAAAAATATATTTCATTCTTAAATAGACCTATAAACTTGATTGTCAAATGGAGCCCGAAAATTTTCATAATAGTGTGCTCCAAATTCACATTTTTTTTACAGATTGTTCACAAATTTTATGGGACCAAAACACACCAAAAATGACAAACTTGACTCCTCAGCTGTCTGTGTCTCTAAGTAAAATTAAAAAAAATAATTTCTAGCTCTATGCTCTACATACTTTTTCCTGCCCTGAGACTCGAATAAAGAACTTTTGATTTATTTTATGTTAAATCCCTACTATCGATACTTCGACCGAATTAATAGTCGTTATAGTTCCCACTATCGATAGTACTATAGCTACAAACTACATCACTGAAATGAATTCTCGTACTATTGACCAGCAATACAGGCCAAAAGCGTGTTTGCCAAATATTTTTTTCTAAATATGTACCATCGGCCATTCACCCCGGCCGCCATTATCGGCCCCACGAATGTTTTAGATCTGCGCCAGCGCATGTGTGCAACATTTATATGTGTGCAGACAAAGATATATGAGAAGCTAGATACCATATCTTGGCCATCGAAGTAAATTAGCTTATAACACATGCCACAACACAACTTGTATAAAGTTAGTGTCCGAAACACAGCTGCCCCGCTTGACTTGATGCAGGCTCATCATATGACGATGGGCCATTCTGCTGGCCGCTCCGACCCTCCCGACGTAGAGGTGTCTCGAGAGCGAACCGTGCCGAGGCCGCCATGGCAGCGGCCGCCGTCGCGCCGATGGTGCTGTGGAGCGAGAATAGCATACGGTCACAAATGCGGTAGGCTTTGACATCGTATGGTTTTAGTGGGTTCAAGTCCCACATACCTGTCCGGCTTCCCGTGGCTAGATGGATGAAACGAGGGTCTTACCAAACGAAAAAATAAGAGGCTCATCATATGAGTATTTAATATTTATTTCTTTCCGTTTACTATGGTTGCCTGAAAGAGATTGCACTTGCGACAAGGCCACCTATTGTATGCATTTTCTATATATTAAGTTACAATGTTACAATCATTAATTCTTTGGAGCCATAAAGTATTTGTACTTACTTCTTACTTCCATCGAGGACACTTTTCCGCAATTAGGCCTCCAGTTCGGGCCCTTTTTTTAAGAATTTGTACTTAATTTCTTATTATTTGCTGCCAATTGACCTGCAATGTTTTTGATTGTGAGCTGCTTGGTTTTGATGTGAGCTATGCATTGCAGTGAAAGATCTGATACGCGCGGTTCAATATTTTCATTTATGAAGACGCGGTATCTAGAGTTATATACATCGATGTCAGCAGTTATTTTTCTCGCTTGCATTTTTTAGAATTGGAATCCTATATGTACCTACAGCGGAAAGCAATGAACTTAGAGACGGTTCGGACTTTGGTTCAAACCGCTCAAAACTGGTTTCAACTGGGTATTATGTTTTACGCTAATGTTTTGTGTGTTAAAAAGCAAGTATATACGAAATTAAAAAAAAAAAACAAATTAAAATTCAGTATTTTAAAATGTGTATATTGAATTAACGTAAATTTATCATAAGCTTATCTTTAAAAAAATTGGGCTTAATCTACACACATGTAGTGAAGAACTTGGATCTTTTAAAAGGTGAAAACCTCTGAAGTTACCTAGTGAAATTCATAAAAATAATACTCGTATATTGAAATATTTCCTGGGGATCCCAAGGTCGAAGTTTCCAAGTTGTAACTCATTTTATTCGATTTGACAAGGTTTCTGGCCCAAACTACTACAAAGTCTGATCTGGTGCTGCTGGCCTGGGTAGAAAAAACATTGAACGTAGGCAATGGGCCAGCAGTGTCACTATATCTGAATCTCCATCCATCAACAAGCCCACTATCCAGCTTAGCATGGCCTTCGAGTCGCACTTGTCATGGCTCTGTCTACCCCGTAAGGGATCAAGACGTGATACTTTATCTGCATCTGTAAGAAGTATCAAAATATCTTTATTATTTGGCATTTTGATTTATATAATGAAATAAATTTTATACATACATTTTCAAGTTCCATTGAAATTGTATGTCTTCCAGCTGCTATTACCACACATAATATATAATTAGTAACTATACTATTATTAGAGAGTCCACTATTTAGCTAAGCGAGGCCTTCGAGTCTCGCGACTCTTGGCTCTGTCTACCCCGGAAGGGATGGAGACGTGATTCTATGTATGTATGCATGCATACTATTCTATTCTGTACTAACTAGTACTATTACCTAAGTGCGTACTACGCACTTAAATGTCCCTTTACTATTATTATCGTAACAAGAAATACTACAATAGTTTAGTCTAGACATATTGTAAGTTAGAATCACCATAACAATAACAACTTGTTTCTGAGAAACAGTTCCTGAATTTTTAGGGTTCACTAACAATACAGTAAGACAAGTTTGTCTGCCTTTTCTATTAGTAGGTATTATATTTATTCAGGCATTAATGTAAGTACAAATAAAACTATAGAGGTACTGTTGACAATAATATAGTCCAAAAAATATATAAATAAGAAGCTATAATTTATATATTTAAAATTTTATTAGACCAAAATAATACAATGGTATAAATGGCGGACTAATAGTATAATGACTTATCCCAAAATTTCCCCCTAAGATACAACCGCGTTAAAAAATAATAAAAATTATTTTGGTTATGTTTCATCGAAAGCAACGGCTTTCGATAAAATAAAATAACCCAATCTAAAAAATAAATGAAATTAGTGATAAAATTTTTGAGGATATATAAATGGATTCTTGCGTTTATTTTATTGAACGCAATAAAATAAACGCAAGAATCCATTTATATATCCTCAAAAATGGATTCTTGCGTTTATTTTATTGAACGCAATAAAATAAACGCAAGAATCCATTTATATATCCTCAAAAATTTTATCACTAATTTCATTTATTTTTAGATTGGGTTATTTTATTTTTATTTTAATTATTGGAATGCTCTAGCATAAAATCTTTGTAGAGGGAAGACAATGTTACCTATTTATATGTGATTAATATGAAATATAATTTAGTATTAACTCATCATTCGGTCTAGCAACCTCCTAACACACCACCACTTCGATTAAAAATAGACTAAAACTTAATTCTTTGGTGCCTTAGATCCTAGTGTCCGACTCACGCTTGACCGGTTATTTTGGTCATGTCGCGGCGCGTCCTTTGACCCCGTGTCCGGGTCAGACGTTCAATGGGGTGGCAACGCAAGGGTATAAGTAGGGAAGGGTAGTTTACGTCCAATAAGTATGAGGGATGAGTGACTTCCAACGGCCCCGGCGGGCCTGCCCCGGTGACGGGGCCGTTGGAAAAAAAATTTCCAACGGCCCCGGTAGGCCCGGATTTTGCGTTGACGGGGCCGTTGGAAAAAAAAAATTACCAACGGCCCCGGTGTGTTTTTTTAATGGGACCGATTGGAAAAAATTTATAGCATACGCTCCGGTAGTGTTTAAAGGGAAATTGTGTATTATTTTGTAGACTTTAAATATAAAAGGAAATTTAAAAAAAGAGTTTGTATGTATTATTAAGGTCGACTGTTAGATAATGCTTCTGCATTAAGTCCACAGTATATTGTGCCATACATTGTGTTTGTACAATAAAGGTTAAAGAAATAAATAAATAAAATAAATATTATTGTATTCTGTGTCATGATATAAAACAAACATCATTTATTTTATTTTCTTATATATGTGATTGTTGATACCTAGTTGATATTTATTTTTTATCAACAATAAAAACTGATTGTTACATACAAACTCTTTTTTTAATTTCATTTCATATTTAAAGTCTACAAAATAATACACAATTTCCCCCCCTTTAAACTCTACCGGAGCGTATGCTTTAAATTTTTTATGCTATCCGTCCCATTTAAAAAACATGCCGGGGCCGTTGGTAATTTTTTTTTTCCAACGGCCCCGTCAACGCAAAATCCGGGCTCGCCGGGCCCGTTGGAATTTTTTTTTCCAACGGCCCCGTCACCGGGGCAGGCCCGCCGGGGCCGTTGGAAGTCACTCTGAGGGATTGTCTATTTCCTTAAAATATCAAACCCAGGACCTTTAAACTTATGTTGCACTTAACGATAAGGTTGTGAGGTCAATAGATCTGTCTGTACATCCTAGCCCTGGATTCTACTATATATAAACTTATTTAGATGTCGTGCCTCAGTTGTCTCAAAAGCCAAAGAAATCGTAATAAAACATAGAAGTCTTACAGAGATCTTGTCACTTTATTTCAATTTCTTTGGCTCTTGACACACAATTGAGACACGACATCTACGTTTGTAATTCCAGGATCGGCCCCCTGGTGTCAAAGTTTCATAACCATCTAATCTACGGGGTGGTGAAGTTTATATTTGATCGTAGTTGCATAAATTTAAATCAATGAATCCTACTTTTATTCTAATAACTGGTCAAGTGCGTGTTGGGCCACGCGCGTTGTTTTGCAGGGTTCCGAAGGTATCTGTATAATATGCGGACATTTACTCCCAATTTTAAATCTGACTGACTTTAATATATTCACTTATCCTAACTAATATTATAAATGCGAATGTAAGTTTGTTTGTTTGTTACAACACCTCTTCACGCTTTATCTACTGAACCAATCTTCCTGAAATTTACATAGCTGGAAGTACGGAGAAGGACATAGGGTACCTTTCATCCCGGGAAAAAGCACTGTTCCCGTAGGAAATTCACGCGGGCGAAAGCTAGTATAATAATAAATGAAAAATGAAATTAAATGATTCAATGGAAACTAATTTCATATTCTTTATTTCCCTATTTTATCCGTGCATTTGAAACGACTTGTATGACGTCTTTGACGCCCGCTCTACAATAGCTTAATAATACAGCATAAACCCGCAACATTTCAGGGTCCGACCATTCAAGGAAAACTTACGACAAATAGTGTGAAAAGGGTCTAACAATCTACCGCAAACACCCTTCGTCCCAAAGGAACTGACCGTCCTAACCCGATAACCTTAATATGTACTTACTCACACATACGCAAACTGTCCCTAGAAAATCCACGCAACCTTGAAAGCCGTCTTAACTATCGCACGACTCACGTATGAGCGAGACGAAGATAGTTGCACGATAAATGCGAGGGAGAGGGAAGAATAACATAAGAAAAGCAAGGTCGTCGGCCAGTGGGTCAGCCTGTCTAGGCGTCGTCTAGCGTGCACACTACTGAATGCATGGTAGGGTTAGCAAGAGAAGTAGGGATTTTGTAGTTTAGTTTTACATGAGATCAATTTAGAATAAAGCAGTAAGGGTTCGTATTAACGCTCACTAGTTGGCACTACTGGCGAGTATGGTCTGGTCATGTCAGTGGTACAGTTCTGTCATTTGAATTTGACACATTGACATTGACAGCGTCATACCATTTGACAGATGTCTGCCCTTACTCGTAGGTGCTGACATCTGGTGGAATATTTGAACGCGATAGCCCTTACATTTATAACTATAAATGCAAGGGCTATCGCGTCTTATCCTCTTCGTCTTCCTTTGTCTCGAAACAGAATGACACTTAAAAATAAACAGCTCAAATATCTACTTCCTTACTTCCAGACGCGCTACCTTTATCTTTTTTATTATGCCTTAATTTACTTGTTATTTAAAATCAGTTCATTTTTAAGGTCTGTTTGGATGAATCTTTACGAAAGTGGTGTTCAAAAAACTACCGTCAACAGGCAGCCAATGCCAAAATTTTGCCAAAATTCGCTCATTACTTTTGCGAGCGTAAAAAACATTCATACTCTCGCATTTCAGGCATTAAACTGTCAAAGATATTTAGGTTAACTACTGCACAAATAAGAATGGCTGCGTGTTCGACTCGAGGACGATTCAATTTCGTCACTAATTAGAACAAACGCCCATTGAGTTGTTCAAGGAAGACAAGTCAACGGTTCGATTGTTCAATACAATTGATATCTCTCAATAGATTTGCAGTGTCAGAAATTAATTTAGATATTGTTTGACTCATACTTTATAAATGCTAAGTAAAACCTCTCACCAGTCTTAAAAACTTTCACCAGTCAACCAAAAGGTGATGCAGAAAGAATAAATACTTAAATTCAAACATACATTAAAAGAATCTTTGATAAATAAAAATAAAAACAAAACTGAAGAACTATAGACACTATTTGGAAACGTAAAATTAAAAAAAACTCTTCATCTAAAAAACCTAAACTGATTTTGCTAACGCTACTACAACAAGTATAGTAATAGTCAACACACACACACACTCGCGCCGCGTCAATACTCGACGTGTGGGTGGTCAAGTGCAAGGATAGAATAGTTGCGAATAGGGCTGGCTGTTTATTAAACGTGTTTTAAATTAAGTTTTTCCCCGGTTTTCTACTTGCGTGGAAATTTCAAGCAATTCACCTTAGCTTTAAGTAAGTTTTTGACGTCTACAAACTAAGTACCTATATGACGTTAATAGTGTTATTTCTAAGCCTATTTAAATAAATAATTTTCATTTCATTTCAATGTGCTCACAGTGAAAGAAGAACATATATGATTGATTACTACAATTCTTATTTATAATGCGAAGATTAACTTATTAGATAACTATTAATGCTTGTTATCATAGAGTCTATGAATACAAATAAACCTTAGAGAAGTGTTCGATTCTACTATCTCGTACTACGAACGATAACTGGAAATCAACATCGTAATTTTAGTCCTCTTCTGCCCACAGCATAGGCCTCTATTCCTGTACGCCATCTCACTTTTGAATACTTTTGTAGAGGAATTGTGCTTTGAAATTCAATAAGAATTCAATAAGATTTTTTTTAATGATTTTGTAAAGATTTCACTGCATACTGTGAAATACAGAGCCTCACATCTGTCTATCTTAACAGGATACATTCAAAAACAATCGAACGCATTTTCAAAACATTCTGCATACACTATCATTCAAAATGCGGAAAAAACTTAAAAGCTAATTATAAGAAATTCCAGTGATTTGTCAGCCCTAGTTACCCTCCACAGCCTTCAGCCTGAATTCCCTCCGAGCCTTACGTGTTTCGAACTAATTGATGCTCGGAAATTATTTCTAGAACTTTGGAGCCTTGTGCATAGTTCTCGTGTTCGAAGTCTCAGCTGACGCTGACAGCAACAAGCAAAATATTCAAGGCTTAGTGGTGTCCATTTATTCGATTCGGAATAGGACTTTTTATAGTCGTCGTCAGGGCGTTTGCCCTGTGCCCAGCTGTCCATTGGAGTGATGACATCGTCAAAATTGGTGGCCCATTGTGGAGAAAGACTGCAAAAGATCGTGAAGCTTGGCGTGCATTAGAGTAAGCTTATGTCCTGAAGTGGACGAAATGAGCCGCAGAAGGAGAAAAAGACGTCAGAATGGAGAAATAAAACAACTTGTGGCACTGACAGAACAGTGGCCGAGTGTCTAATCAGCTAGGATGTAAGGCAGTTGAACGACCGGGCGGCAAGGTCGCTGCTGCCACCCAGGCTTACCAGTACTGATGGCAAATAAACCTATTTTGACAAAGCTTTGTACCTATATCATCATTACTACCAGTCTTCTCTTTCTTATCGAGCGGGTTACAAGAGCGAATTGGCCAAGAAGAGAGAGAGAGTCGAGGACAGCGCAATTAGGCCTCCAGTTTGGGCCCTTTTTGCGTGAGGAGAAAAGAAGTATAGAAGAGAAGTATGACAATAAAGAGATGGGAGGGAGTGGTGATTTAACTTGTGACACTGATGCCAGGACAGTGGCAGTGAGTCTAATCAGCTAGGATGCGAGACAGTTGAACGACCGGGCGGCAAGGACGGTTACAGTGGGTGGGTTACCAGTACTGTTGGCAAAATAAGTGTTTGATAGATACATAATCCTACTAATATTATAAATGAGAAAGTTTGGATGTGAGTTTATGAGGATGTTTGTTACTCAATCACGCAAAATCTACTGGACGGATTTCGATGAAATTTAGCATACGGGTAGAAAAATACCGGGAATAGCACATAGGGTACTTTTTATCCCCTAAACTCCTAGTACATACATATTATTATGCCCGCTGTCCTGGCAGGGCTTGTTACTGATACCCAATTTTCCATATAAACTAGGTACCGGTATTTTCCGGTACGTTATATGTACTTTCCGGTACGTTATACGAAAATTTGGTACCGGTACCAACCGATAGCAAGCTCTGGCCCTAGGTATGAAAAATATACTCATTTTGTAGAGTCTTCTTCCTATTTAAGTTTTCGGTTTTCAATCGAATGAACGTCCACTCTACCACCACCGCTTCAACATATAGAGTTGGGATAATTAGCGGCCCTTCTGATTCTTATTTACTTGAACTATCAAATAATCTTATAACTTATTATTTTCCTAAATATATAGTGACAAGGTGATCGTAGAAAAATAAATACATTAATTTCGTCTGCCGATTTTTATATACTTGTTCGCCTTTTCCATTTTACACACTTAGTTAAAGTCACTTGTGTGCCATTTTCCTCGCGATGTTTTCCTTAAACCCGACATCACCGACCTACACAAAATATTATTATTGTATTTGTATCAAACAATAAAATAACACGCTCAAAATATTGAAACTGAACATTAATATTTACCCTACGTTTGAATTTCTGTTTGTTGTGGGATTCGACATCGAACTACACACCCTTATCGTCACATACCCTTATCTACTACCCTAACCTTTGGCCTTTAACATATTTGAGCTTTTATAAAACTGAGTGAGGGAATTTAAGACTATAATTGATTTTTGGGTTGATAACTAATGCAAGCTATGAATCTCTCTCTCTCTCTCTCTCAACCAAAAGACGTCCACTGCTGGACAAAGGCCTCCTCCAAGGAAATGAGTGTGAATAAATAAATCTAATTAATATTTAAAGCCTAAGAATTTTTGATTTGTATGTGTAAATATTTGTTATACAATCCCGCCTTTACTAGGCAGATTTTAATAAAATTTGGTACATGAGTAGGGTGAAATCTGAACATGAAATTATCCCGATATTCCCACCGGAGAGAATCCCCGGGACGTAGATAGTCACACTAATATATTATTGCAAAAGTTTAGATGTGAGTTTGTGTTGAATCACGCGAAATCTACTGAACGGATTTCGATGAAATTTGGTACACGGGTAGAAAAATACCGGGAATAGCACATAGGGTACTTTCCATCACGAAATTCTCACGGGAGCAAAGCCCCGGGGCTCAACTAGTACATAAAAAAAAAAAAAAATTTTTTAAAGATGTCATCTCAAAATCTTATTTTCCGACCGTACATCCTCACAAACACGGAATATCATCACTTCGATGAATACTAAGAGATGACGTCTGATTTAGAATTAGAGCAACATTATGTTTATTTACCTAACGTAGCCTTCCAAGTTCTAGCTTTAATGTAGCCTTGAAATATCCTGATCCTAATTCTAATTTTTATGTCATATTTATATTGTTTAATGAACTGCTTGAAAAGTGTATAGGAGGTTTGAGGGTTAATGAAGAAAATGTACTCCAAGAACTAAACACAGAACTATATTCACTGTTGTACTAAAATATACAAAATGATAGGTTTTACATTAAAATTACATGACCTAAACACCACGGACTCACAAAATAATTATTGAACAAAATACAATGAGCGATTTTTCTGACAGCTAATTAAGAAAAAAAATCAGTACAAAAAAGTCTCAACAGAGAGCGTTTTATGAAAGCCGAGTCGTAATAATGGCTGAACCTATATGGTGCGCTTTTTCTTGTCAACCAGAGGCAGAAAAAAAATCACATAACAGTTTGACAGTTGCACAAATCACAATATAGATACTTTTATTTTTTTAAAATGCCATTTCCGCACAGACATATAATAATAGTAAGCAGACTGAACATGTCATTTGAAATTGCATGGCAAAAACACACACTAAGATTATTATTCACACAACGACAGAATACAGGGTCGGATCTAAGATAATTAATTATATTCAGTACAGTGTAGCAAAACCAAAAATTTTGAGACGCCGAATCTTAAGCCGTGCGCGGTATGTGGACGGATCTGCATCAGCTTTTTACGATGGGAAATTCTATTCCTTTTGGGAAAAAATACTAGTCATTAAATCAAACACATTTATTATTATTAAAAATCACGTGCAATGAAACATTGCAATGATGTTGATGGTTGCTGGCGTCCATTCACTGTCCTGGTACTCGTAGTACGTAAGAGAAATAGTCCCCATAACAGTTATCTTTCTTGAGGTATTATTTTCTGGCATATTTTCCTTGTCCTGAAATAAAATTCACTGTCAGTATTTTTATAAAATGTGCATTTTAATCTTCAAGAAAGAATTCCTGAGATTTTTATAAAATATGTACTAAATTTGTATATTTGCCTTGATTCGGCCCAGCCATAGTAAACAAAACTGGATCTGTCAAATGATCTATGCTATTTACGAAATTATTAAATTACTTGTAGTATTTCTTATGAAATGGTTATAATTAATACACTACTTTATAAAATAAATAATGATATTGCTGATAAATAGCATTCTAATAATGGTTATTGTTTAAAAAAAACACGAAATTGAATATTATCATTGGGCACGTCAAAAAAACATGTATTGCTTACCGAAGGAACGATATTCCACGAATATTTTTTTATGAAACACTTCCACATATTGTACACGTTGCGTTTTATCATTTCTATTGAGTTTAAAAGCACAAAACAGTAAAAAATAATTTTAAATATTTATGACAACTGTGACAACACAACAAATATGACAGTTAAGGATCATTTCGCATGAAAAATCCGGCTTGGATGATAAATCTTTCAGTGTAGTGGTTCGTGTTGCAATACATTGCAATGCTAAGGAAGGAAAGGGACAGAGTTATGTGACAGTCCTTATCATGAACAGGATGCAAATATTGTCAAATATCATCAGAGTGTGTGTGAAATTTGTGTTTCTTCTGCTTATATTAAAAAAAAAAATATATTTCTGTGCATTTCCGTGAATTTTTTTGCTTTTTGTATGGAATTTTTTCTCTCGGCTTTTACTAAGCGCCATCTATGAAGTCATTTGGAACTATTTCTTTTTTTTAATTTGTGTCACGGAAAATCCCTCATTCTTTTTACAAACATTTTTTTTTTTTGTTTTACTTTTTTCTACGTGGCCAGCAGTTACGTGGCTTGCAATCTTAACTAATATTATAAATGCGAAAGTGAGTTTGTTTGTTTGTTTGTTACCTCTTCACGGTTTATCTACTGAACCAATCTTCCTGAAATTTCGCATACACATAGCTGGAAGTACGGAGAAGGACATAGGGTACCTTTCATCCCGGGAAAAAGCACAGTTCCCGTGGGCAATTCACGCGGTAGAAGCCGCGGGCAAAAGCTAGTAAAGCATAAAACCTAGTTTTCCGAACATAGAGATAAATATTTTTCGCGACAGGAGGTGCCGCAAAATCCGTGGACTTCCACAAAAGGAGTATAATTATATATTTATAGACAACACATGTTTTTTTATTATTACATAATATTAGTTCTATTGTTCAGAATATAAATCACGTTAATACAAACAAATAGGCAGAGAAACTTAATAGAAAGATTTGTAACTTAAGTCGAGGTCTCTCCTACGTACTATCCAAAGTAAGAAGGTTCAGATAATTCGTTCACAATAACTTATGATTCAGCCCAACTTTTCAAAATGTTGCATTGTGAGAGTAACGGTGACACAGTTTAGGTGTGAAAAGGATTTGTGTTAACAAAACATTATATCGGATACAATACATGCAACGAAAAAAGAAACGCGACTCTGATTTTGTAAGAAACCTTTTATTCAATTACATGCAGAAGGAGAAAACGCCCACCAAAAACATTTTCATGTAAAGTGTTGCCAAGATGAGACCATATGGCTGAAAAATTTATCAGATCTCATGTAGAGCCAAGCTTCTAACTCTACCACCCTAACTCTACAAGCCCTAACTTCACAAGCTCTACACCTTAGTCAAAATATGTGGCTTGGC
Organism: Ephestia elutella; assembly: GCA_018467065.1. NCBI lineage: Eukaryota > Metazoa > Arthropoda > Insecta > Lepidoptera > Pyralidae > Ephestia > Ephestia elutella. The sequence continues at coordinate 1,593,669 of CM031571.1, forward strand.
CGTTTCGCTACCGTCAAATGTGCGTAAGGTGAAAATTTTATTCATTACTTTTCTGTTATACATTAGTTCTTAAAGTATCGTTCGTATTAGTCATTTTACGTTCGTTTTACCCCATCATTTATTTGTTCATCTCATCACGTACCCAGTTATGTAATTTCGCTGCTAATTAATGCCCATTCAATCATTTTAATTAAAATATTAACAATATAAATATATTTTCATAATGGCTTTTATAGAAACGATTACGTCTGCATCGAGTCGGGGAGGCAGCAACAATAAACAGTGGTCTAGGTACCATCTCCCAATCACGCTGAAAATTAAACAAACAATGCGAATTAAACCGAACAAATGAAAAAAGAAAAACAACCGACATTCGTAATTTAAAACGTAATGACGTTCCGTTTCGCACAGGACAGAGAGCACGAAAATTAAACACGCTGTGTGCCAGTTAAAATTATTTTTTCACTGCTTACCGCCGCTGTGTTGGCGAAAAAACGAAAAAGGCACTAATACAAACACGCGAATCCATCATGCGAACAACGGAATTACGCACACAATAATAAGATGAACGCAACACATAAAAAAGAATGCACGATACAAGCGCAAAAAGAATGCATTATACACCTACACTGGCTTAATACACGCACACATAAAGAAAATTTGGTGTTCCTATAATCAAAATTTGCGCGTGTGTGTTCATGGCGTCATTTCCACGCATGTATTATGTTAACATGCTAGTTCGTCAAACAGCTTGTGAAATTTTTCATTTTATGTTTTATTGCTTTAATGATAGAATTCAAAATTGAATGTAGCTGATTAATGATTGGGTTGCATTAAGTGCAAATGTGTGCGCGAGCGATTCGTTCGTTTTGTTCCTTTTTTAAATTTCACCGTTTAGTTCAATCTATTTATTGGTTGTTGTGCATGTGTGCGTTGTGGTCGCATCGGCACACACGTTAATTTTTTCGTGTGTGTGCACGCGAAAGTGCGTAGTAGAAAAATGGCGGATAATTATATATTATTATAAGTATATAACTATGTTGTTATGGCCAGTTGTCTGGTCTCTGTTCCGGGTAGGGGTACGGATGATACATACATAGATGAAGTATGCAATGGCCTCCGTATTCAAGTAGTGTTGGAGTGGAGGTCGTTGGTTTAAATCATACTTAGCTTTTCCCTCTTAAGTTATTGGTTCCACCCGCCTTTGTCGGTCATCAGAAGCGTTAGGTGGTTTAGAAACTCAGACGGATGCTAGTAGTTTGTAGCTTTGAGACATAATATTAAGATTTAATAATTAGTTTTCGACGTGAAAAACAGCCTTCTTTGAAGGCCAAATTTCAATAACAAAATTTGACTTTGATTTTGAGACACAAGAGTGTATAGGATGATTGATCTTACATACCACCAGTTTGATAAGAAAGAAAGATGGATAAGTTAATTGTATTGTACAATCTCTACTTAAACTTCAAACAAGTTAATCTGAACACCGTAACTACAAGATAGATTGGGAAACCCTTAGGAACATAAAGGCGAGGCAAATTCCGAAACTAGAATTAAATATCTAGCTAGAAGCTGAAAAAATGGTAACCAGAAAACCAATGAAAATAATTTCGACTGTGGCTAAAATTCCGAAACCTGGCAGTTTTCTAATTAAATTGAAAACTGCATAGAATTCACTCACGCGTTGCATTTTACTTGAATATGTCATATGAATATAATAATACGGAACCGGATAACTTTTTTTTTTGATGCTTCTTTGAAAATATCTCACAATAATAGAATCATCCGTAAAAGAATCACACAAATAACCAAAGCATTTCCCAAGATATAGCAAAAAACAATACACATTTTTAAGCAATGTTTGGACGATACCAAAACGCCCCTAACTAAACGTGCATTCATATGACGTCACGCGTAGAAAATGGACTTTCCCAAAAAGCTCCCATTAGCTCAGGAGAATAAACTCGTGCTGAAAAGTCGTGAAATGTGTTTAATTTTATGCATTCTATCATAAAATTACATATTTTTAACAATTCTCATACCTTGTCCGGTCCCCTATTTAATGAATAATGATAATATCACTATCACGGAGGATTTTTAAATAAAAACTGTTAAGAAGAAGTGCCTAAGTGACTCCTTATTAACTTTAAATCAATAAAGCACTGTAAGTACTGTAACCCCATCTGAATCTTGATGATTAGGAAAGCGATTTTCTTAGAAAAAAACTTATCTGCATGACTGAAAAACTCGGCAAAATAAAAGTGATTGCCACTAGCTCTCTGCCTCATATATCTTGCAAAATGTTTACCAAGAAGAGACTAATATGCCTCACACAGTCAAAAGTTATCAACGACCTCATGTACAGCAGAGCTTTCTTCAAAGCTTCTAACTACACACGCTCTATTCTACCAGCCCCAACTTCACGAACTCTTTATCTAAGTTAAAATAACAGAAAAGAAAAGGGAAAAGTAAATAAACAGTGAATAAATTCTAAACTTACAGCCATTTGACGATACCAAAAAGGCGATACCACTTATTTACGGTGTAGATTTTGTGAAATTTTTGGGGTTGTAGAGTTAGGCGTGTAGAGTTGGAAGCTTGGCTCTACATGAGTTCTAATAACTTTTGACTATGCGAGCCATATGGTCTCGTCTTGGCAACATTTTACATGAAAATGTTTTTGACATAGTCGAGCTATTCAGTTGTCACCAGCTCACGGGGTTCCGAACTCCCTTAGCTCACTAAATTCAATCCTAATCCTAACTAATATTATAATAAATGCGAAAGTGAGTTTGGTTGTTTGTTACCTCTTCTCGCTTTATCTATTGAAGTAATCTTCCTGAAATTTCGCATACACATTGTTGAAAGTACTGAGAAGGACCTAGGGTACCTTTCATCTCGGGAAAAAGCACTGTTCCCGTAGGAAATTCACGCGGACAAAAGCTAATACTAGGTCCGTAAGGAAAATGACTCCCTTTTTACTGAAAGCACATTTACATAAATAAACGTCAGATGCAACGGTTGAAAAACTCTGATTAGAATTTAGGTTTAAAAGTTTTTGATTTTTTTTTTTGTTTATTTTTTTATTTTTCTTTTTGACGAAGCTTGTTGCGGATATTTTTCTGTGGAAATTTTGACGAAGCTTGTTGAGGATACTTTTTGTGTATTTTAGCTATTATTTTAAATACAACAATAAACATATAATTTCCTAAGTATTTATAAAGTGCATATCTACTTATAATGCAGCGAATAAATGATTCAAACAAGTGGCTCCCTCTACGCACAAGCTAATCTAGTCGCGACTGGCGCAAACCGCGACAATCCGGCCAAAACCAGTTCGGGACTAGTCCCAAATTCGTTCCTTGCCCTCTGTACACAGGTGCATATTAGTGCAAATATGCGTTTTACTGCATGTGTGCTGTGTATATGTGTGCGGGTGAAATTCGACTTGCTCTAAGAAGTAGACTCGCGGCAGAGGCGGGCAACATTTAAGATGCATCTTAAGAACAGATAAAAGTTAGGACCATAGGTTAGGCATTATAGGGACCTTTGGGCCAGGTTCGACACAGGGTCTATTAGAATATTATACCTAGTATTTTTTCTTTTGACGAAGCTTTGCGGACGTTCTTTGCGGATTTCTGTAGTTGATAATCATTTCTACGTACTTCTAACTATAAGTTTTGTTGTAAAGTTAGAATACCTATGTCAAAAGATTTAAAAGCGATCGTATTTTTAAATAAACAAAGCCCCTTTGGCATGTTAATCGACCAAGACTGTTTCTTAAATTTCTTTTGACATTTCTTTCCAGCAGTGGTCGTTCCGAAATGCTAGTAGTTGGTAGCCCTTAAATTAGGGTACAATTCTATCCGTTAGTACAGTTTTTAACATAACAAAAACAACTAACTTAGCATCAAAACTAAATTACTCTATACCACAGAGTAAAATGTTCTCGAACCCTGGCATAGAGTAATGTTACATGAGTAACAGGTCTGGCGGCCATGTTGAAAAAGTTTTTTAGTGCTTTCGAAATTCGAATTTCGGGTGCGCCTAGTACAATGACCTCGCGCGTCCTATAGGGCTTGACTTGGCTGCGAAGTCGGATGTACCTTTTTAACCGATTTAAAAAAAGACTTCGTACATATTTTTGCCAGATGTGAATTGTTTTTGAGTGCTTTTTGATTTGTAGATCATGTTCAAAAGTTGGTTATGACCGATGCTGTTAGTCAAAAAGTTTTGACTAATTTTCAACATCAACATACAATTTCGTGGACTTTTGTTATGAGGGATTTTCCGAGACCCAAATTAAAAAAAAAAATAGTTCCAGATGAATTCATAGGTGGCGCTTAGTAAAAGGCGAGACCATTCAAAAAGCAAAAATGCACGGTATTGGCATTAAAAAAAAAAAACAAATAAAAAAAACATCTAAATAGTATCAATATTGTAATTTGTGCAACTGTCAAACTGTTATGTGATTTTTTTCTGCCTCTGGCTGACAATAAAAAGCGCACAATATAGGTACAGCCATTATTACGACTCGGCTTTCAATAAAACGCCATATTTTGAGACTTTTTTATACTGATTTTTATTTCCTTAATAAATTTAGCTGTCAGAAAAATCCAGAAAAATCGCTCATTGAACAAAATATAGTCAATTCATTCAGTTATTCACGAGTGTGAAAACATTCAAAATGTCCATATAGTTTTATTACTTTGATTTAGGAGTTTATTTTTCCAATTAAAAAAGATATTTTGATTTTTTTACTAGCTAGCCCGCGATTTGGGTTAAGATTGGTCTTTATCGTAATATAAGATTTATGTAATGACAATTTAATTGCAACGCCCTTGCATTTGTATACCTATAAAATGTTAAAGACCTAATGTATAACAACAAATGAATGCAATAAAGAGAATGAGAATTTCATAAGTCTCGGAAATAGCACCTTATGTCCTTTTAGAATCTAGTTTAAAATAAATTTAAAATGTTCGGTCTCCTGCCGGGGGACGAATGGGTACCTTTATAGGGGCCGAATCTTCAACTTTTATTCCAGGGGACGAATTTTAGGGTGCGAGTGGGTACCGACTCATGCAACCGAACGTAAGTTAGCACTGAGAAAGGAATTTTGGAAATTCCACGCCTAAGGGTGGATTCGACCAAACTTATATTTATACGCGAATAGCTTTACCAGGTATAAAAATATTCCTCGAGTAAACCAATAGTCGGTTTCGTTTAACGATGCAATGATTACGAGATAGCAACTGTCTTTTGTCGTATTATTTTATGTCAACAGTCATGTCAATGACAGCAGTGACAGCAGACGGACAGAACATATGACGCGCAGGCGCGATTTTTATTCTAGGATTACTCTGTTATTCCATGCATGTCGGTGGTATAAGGAACTATTCCCGAATAGGCACTCTATTCTTAGAATTGTAGTTGGTAAAATGTAAAATTCATGTACTCTCGGATAACTGACGATTTATTCTAAGAATAAAATTTATTCCAGTTTGGTCGAATCCACCCTAAGAGGGTAAAATGGGTGAAGATGAAATGGCCTCCAGTGCTTCCTCTAGCTAGATACCCTCCTCTTTTAGTCGTATTCCTCATGACTTAGGGTCGTGGTCATTATATGGAATGAAACACACACAACGACTATCTTGGCAATGTTAATGGAGTGTTTTGCCATTGCCTCCATTTCACACACTAGCTGATAATCATCAACCAGAGTGCAGGTTTCCTCACGATGTTTTCCTACACCGAATACAAGTTTATTGAAAACAGATAGGTTTAGGCTAAAAGTACAAAGCTCTTTATAAAATCCTTGAAAACACATAAATATAAATCACTAGCGCCCCGCCCGGCTTCGCTCGGGAGATACATAAATTGTAGCCTATGTCACTCAGGTATAATGAGCAATGTCAATTTTTTTTATTGAAACTTGGCCTTCAAAGAAGGCACTTTTTCACGTCGAAAACTAATTATTTAATAATAATATATTATGTCTCAAGCCTACAAACTACTAGCATTTCAGAAGGACCACTCACTGCTGAGATGAAATGCCGAAAGAAACTCATGAAACAGTCTTGGTCGCCTAACATGCCAGAGGGCTTTATACATACACTAGATTGTGTACAGTCAAAAATAAAATATAAGAAAAAAATATAATACAATAAAACATGTTATGTTTGTGATCGAGTAACCAAACCACAATAAAATCTTTAAGAACAAAAAATAACAATGAAATTCGAATCAGAATCGAGCAGACCAGTCCGATCAGGTATAAGATTTACCCCCTACAAACAAACACAAATTTACAAACACTTTCTCTTTATAATATTACTAGCTGGCGCCCGCGGCTTCGCTCGCGTTAATTCTTTCTTAGCGGATGCCTACGTCATAACATCTACCTGCATGTCAAATTTCAGCCCGATCCGTCCAGTGGTTTGGGCTGTGCGTTGATAAATCACTATGTCAGTTAGTCAGTCATCTTTGAGTTATATATATATATAGATAGTGTGATATTGTGTGATGAGTGTGATAGAGCAACACGAAATTGGAAGTCCTTGTCTAAGAAATAAATAAGTGCCAAAGAATATTTTACAGTTTTTCAGCTATAATAACCAATCCAAGGCTAAGTTTCTAAGAGCCAACGGCACTTAAAATTTATTTAAGTAAGTTTTTATAGCCGGATCGAGGGAACAAAGAAATGGTAGGCTATTGTTAGGTAGATTTTAAAGTTATGGCGCTGAATATTACATACATAATCATCCCCCATTAGAAAGAATATTGAAGTGCACTGAAATACGTAATACTAGGATAATTTAGAACGAATGTACATCGCACTCGCATACATTAGAACTAACGTACATAGACATTTCGTAGACATACAGTAGCGGAGTCGATAAAAACATCACTGTTGATTGTGGATATATCCTTACGTAATATATAGATCCTATGTAACACATTGTACTGTACATAGTACATATTACATAATCCTAACCCGTTGGTATCTAAATATTTATACATAGCACATATAGAAATCGAATTAACAACCTCGGGCACTTTCACGTATTTGTTCAGGCGACCGCGGACCCTCCCCCCGGGGGGCGAGGGGGTAACACCCCCTGGCCATCGAAAAAAGCCCTTTAAAGTGAAAAGTTAGGACATCACGGTCAAAACCACCCTTAGACCTCTATTTAAATCCTTTTTGTGAGATACAATTATATCTATTGTGTATAGTTAGCAATCATTAAAAAATTTAGCACAAAAAATATTCACAAACTCGCTTTTGCCTCGACCTCGCCCACGTGAACTTCATTTTCCACCTGTAATGGGTGAAAAACGACGAGGGTTGCAATTCCAAAATTCCTTTCTAAGTGGTCACTTAGACTATACAAAGAACTTCTCTACAATAATTCAAGTTTCAACATTGAGCGGTTTCGTCTCTGCTTTAATATCATAATTATAAGTCGTGCTTCGCCATCTAGCGGCACTTATTTACCTCCTCAGATGCCATTATTTATTTATTTAACTTCTTTACAAACACATGTGAATGGCTGACTTAAAGCCAGAGGCTTTTTCTACAAGTCAAAAGAGATGATGCAGAAAGAAAAGAAAACATTTTGGGGTGAGAGCAAATGAGCAAGGGGTATAAAAACACTTATCAAGCTTATTATTTAAAAATAAAAAAACACGACTGACAACTTATGTTACTAATGCAAGGAATCTAACAATAGCTCTCACAACAAAATCTGTTAGGCCGTTCAGGACTTATGGTGGAATAAAGAAACTTACATACTTAAATACATGAACCATAACACTCCTCTTTTGGTCAGTCGTGTAAAAAGACAGACCAAAATTAGGTGATTTAGATATTCTGATGTCATGATATCCAAATCTACTGACGCAACCTAGCCCATAAGCCTCTAGGAGCTGAAAGGGTAAAAATTTAGAACACCACATACCTACCTTACTTCAGCTAACTGATAATTCACTTACAGGCCCTCGTATATAAAGGAATCCGGTACAAAAAAACATTATTGGCGCTCAAACGGCGCCTTGGGGCGACATCGATCGTTCTACACACAGCGAGTGAGGTGTGGGATAAGGCAGAAGCTTCGCTCACACGTCAGTTTTTTCCATGCGGAAATTTCAGATTCAGATTCGGAGACCCGAATGCTATTCATACAAAATGTGCAAGTGTCTTACATTTTCCGTTAGGAAAAAACGGACGTGTGCGCCCACTCGAATATTGTGTATGAAAAGCGTGCTTTCAGGTCCCTGGATCTGTAATTTCCGTATGGAAATAAACTGACGTTTGCGGCCGGCTTTACGCGCACGGAACGGGAATCCGTGTTGCTATAGAGCTGGCTGTCATTTGCCCATAGGGGCAATAGGCATAGCGAGATCACTATAATCACTATCATCCTTCTTTTTAATGTGCCTATTCATCACTGATATTAGCCATCAGCATAAATTTAGCTCAATTCAGAGCTAATCTAAACAATTGTGCCACTGTAGCAATCCGCCACTTTCCGGCAATCTTTCCCATCATGATAGTTTGAATGAAATGGTAGGAAATGGTATGGTATGTATGTATCGTCACTCAACGATAGTTCAGTCAACTGGACAATCCCAACTGTACTAATAGCTACAGTTCAACCCCTAGGAATCATACTGCATCGGGCGCAAAAATAAGTTTGTAACACTTTTTTAAGACTTCCAACTACATAACTGTTAGACCTTCCTTTCTCCAAATATTATAATTCTAGGTCAACGGGAGCTACCCCATAGGTTTTTATTCCCGTCTGAAATAGCAAAATATGCGAAAATTAGCAACATTTACGGCAATATATTCTCCTGATCGCGTTGACGTATAATTTTGATTATTTTATTGCTGAAAGAAACCGTGGATCCGAGTATTTGATATGAATTTCAACTTGATACCTTTAAGCGTTCCTGAGAAAAGGGAAGAAGAAGAAGAAGACTTCTTAGAAGGGTTTTTGCCTTTTGTGGTACAGAACCGCAAATCGTTATTTCACACCAGCTTCACGAATAATTTAATTTCTTGCTACCGCTCATGCCTCACGCCTCACACAAGTTATCTCAACCAACCCCTATCTAAAATCGTTTGGAAAATAAAAGCAGGTCCCGGCAGGAATTAGCCGGGCAACTAATAAATCGAGAATTAATAACCTACCCCTGTCCTTTTTTCCACCCGTGCCCGGATGATCATGTATTAATGTTTTTGGGGCAACCCTTTGCAATTTGTTTCTAATTGTACGCATAGATTCTTGATAGAAATTATACATTCAACTTTAGCGCTATACAAAAAAAATCTGATGTGAAAATCGTTTTTTTTTCAAACATGGACACTCAACATGGACATAATTGTTAAATAAATGAATTAAATAAAAAAGGAAGAGGATTAAAAGGTTCTCTCTCTCTCTCTCAGCCAAAAGACGTCCACTGCTGGACAAAGGCCTCCCCCAAGGATTTCCACAACGACCGGTCCTGCGCTGCCCATATTAAAAGGTTAATTCAAATAATTTCTTACATGACTCCATCCAATAAAAACATCGGTTACATCATATTTCACATCATAAAGAAAATACGAAATGTTATCTTTGAAAACAGTAGGTTCTTTGCTTCATACACTTTCAAACCAAATTATCTCACTGTGATAAATAAGTTGCTGTTTTAAAATATTGGATCACCTTTTCCATAATAATGTGTATAAAATCAATGAAATAAGTGGAAAAGTGGTAAATATCATAAACAAACACTCAAAACTTCCTTTTTTTAACCAGTTAAAAAATAATCGGAATTATTTCATATTATTATTATGATATTAATACGAATGAATATGCAATTTTCTACATACTGCGCCCGGGGCTTTCTTGCACGAATGTGACAAAATATACCCCATACGTTAACTCAAATAATATTCTTCCCGTGTACAAGATTTTATAAAAATTTGCTCGAGGGTTGAGGTGTCATCGAGTAATAAATATACACACACCGCCTCAGGACAACCACTTGCATTGAAAGGGTGCAGTGAATGCATTACAATGACCTTGGATCGATATCCCTCTGTAGGCTATTGAGGGCAAGCCCTCAATATGTTGAGGGGTGGATCGGAGATGTGAAGTCAGACATTTTTATTATGTCAGTACAATAAGCATGCTTATTTTTTAGTTTCACGTAGATTATTAAACTTCAATTTTTAGTTTTACATTATGATACTGAGCTTTCCCTGTTCTCTACGTACGTTCCTCTTTTTTACATTTTTAAATATAAAATATTACAAAAAAATAAAAGACGTTTGAAAATATAAAAAAGGGGATCCCATTATCTATATATATAAAAGAATATATATATATAAAAGAACAAGGGTAAAAGATAAATCAACGCCCAACCTAAACCATAAAAGCTATAAACTTGAAATTTGGACCGAAGTTTTATGTTAATACGTAGTGCTCAGATAAGAAAGGATTTTTCAAAATTAGACCCCTAAGGGGGTTAAAATTGAGGGCAAAGTTTGTATGAAAAAAAATTAAAATCTTCACTGATTTACTTGAAACTTGGCAAGAATACTTCTCAACAAAAATAACCAATGGCGTGTTTCAGCGTTTTTTGAAATTCAACCTCTAAAGGGGTAAAAAGGGGGAAGTAAACTAATTTTATCATCACAAAACCGAAACTATAAAAGCTATAAACGTGAAATTTGGTTAGTGTCTTCATTATACTATATACTGCCCACATAAGAAAGGGTTGTTCACAATTTCAAACCTATAGACAAATCCCATTTGAAATTTCGCCAGTTATATAAACAACGCATGTTGGCTCCGTCGGTAGAGGTCGCGGATCAATTTTTTAAGTAGAGGGTTCGAATCCTGGTAGACATGACTTCTTTTTACTTACTTTTTTTCGTTTTGTATTAGTTTTTTTTTAGAATTCTATATTTTTTTAAATAATTTTAGTAAAGAAATGTTTCAAGAAAGAAGCTGAAAGTAGCTGGAACAAATCCTGTCACAAACAATAATTTTCTGTTTTCGGTTTTATTTGTTTTCTAGAATTATTTTCTTACTTTTTTTTTAATTTTTCAAAAAAAACGAATAAATTTCCGGTCATCTACTGATTGTGTCAAGAAAAATATCCAATAGATGGCGTTGATAAAATGAGAATGGCGTCTTTAAAGTGATTGAATTTAACCATTTAATTTATTTATTTTGAAACGCAGTTCCTATGTAATTTTTTGCATATAATCCTAAATCGTAATCCACTGAGTCTGCACGAATAAGAGATGACCATTATGTTTGTATTACGTATTCGATAGCCATCCGTACAATGTAAGCTAAATTATTTCTCATGTTTCCAATAGATGGCGCTGCGCCATTTTAGTGATTTCTGACTTTTTAACAGCATAAAGGGGTCGTGGGTATATAATAAAACAGTAAAAATATTTTGTCTGTAGATTTAGTATTTTTTGACTGAAATGGATAGAGGGACACTTAAAATTAAAAATAATAATGCAAAAACATTTTTTTGGATTTTTTTGTCTGTCTGTCTGTCCGTCTGTATGTATGTACGCGTTTCACGCAATAACTACTGGACGGATTTGAATTAAACTTTTTGTTGTATATATGGCTATAATTGTTTTTTAAAACTGGAACACCTGATGAACAGCTAAACTATAAGAAATATGGAAATGGTACCTTTGGAAAAGTTTATCAATCTGACGAGCATTTTCTGTTGACGTATAAAAATCGAAGATCAGGATCATCTGATGAAGGGACCAGCTACACTACGAGTATTACAAATATGGAAATTGCGCCTTAGCAAAAGTCGTTTAACCTGATGAGCATTTTCTGTTGACGTATAAAAATTTAAGTTTATGGAACATCTGATGAAGAACTCCAAGAGACCAGCTACTCTATAAAAAATGGAAATGGGGCCTTAGCAAAAGTCGTTCAACCTGATGAGCATTTTCTTCTGACGTATAAATAGACAGGACACAATAATAAGGATAGGATAAAAAGGGGATCGGGGTGGGAGTGGTGGTAAATTGTAGATAACGAGCAGACGAAGATCGTTTATTGAATTTTGATTAATTTTAACACCGCGACTGTACTACGAGTACCTAATATAATCCCGCGAGACACGGGATAACTAAATAGCTGAAATTTTAAGTACTGGAGTTTGGGTTACTACAGTTTGGAACACAAAAAGATTTTTCATCTAAGCGAAACTCACGCGGGCGAAGCCGCGGGCAACAGCTAGTCTATACATATAATAAAACAGTAAAAATATTTTGTCTGTACATTTAGTATTTTTGACTGAAATGGATAGAGGGACACTTAAAAAGAATAATAGAAAGCAAAAAAATTTTTTTGGAATTTCTTGTCTGTCTGTCTGTCTGTCTGTATGTATGATCACGCTAATCTCCGAAAGTACTGAACCGATTTGAATGAAACTTTTTTTGTTGTGTAGCTATTAAGCCTGGGCAACATTTGGGCTATAATTGATTTTGAAAACTGGAACACCTGATGAAGAACCAAAACAGAACAGTTAAACTATAAGAAATATGGAAATGGTGCTTTAACAAAAGTTGTTCAACCTGATGAGCATTTTCTGCTGACGTATAAAAATTGAAGATATGGAACATCTGATGAAGAACTGCAAGAGACCAGCTACACTATAACATATATGGAAATGGCGCCTTAGTAAAAGTCGTTCAACCTGATGAGCATTTTCTGCTGACGTATAAAAATTGAAGATATGGAACATCTGATGAAAAGCTCCAAGAGACCAGCTACACTATAACATATATGGAAATGGCGCCTTAGCCAAAATCGTTCAACATGATGAGCATTTTCTGCTAACGCATAAAAATTGAAGATCTGGAACATCTGACGAATAACTCCAAGAGACCAGCTACACTATAACATGTTATATGGAAATGGCGCCTTGGCAAAACTTTATTAATCTGATGACCATTTTCTGTAGACGTATAAAAATCGAAAATCCGAAACAGTTTGGAACACAAAAAGATTTTTCATCTAAGCGAAACTCACGCGGGCGAAGCCGCGGGCGACAGCTAGTTATTATTATATAATTATAAGAAATCGTGGTAGTTGAGTGGTTAAGATGTCCGCCTGTGGTCGAAAAGTCCCAGGTTCGAATCCTACACGTGCCTTATGAGTAATACCTATCTGACTCATGTATGGTGTG